>JAXDDX010000788.1:0-22702 GCA_034670405.1 Hoplostethus atlanticus
TTTTTTCTGGTCGGGCGGGTTTTCCGGGATGTTTTTTTTTCAATCTGCCCGACCTCAGGGTTCTTTTCTTTGTTTCCCCTCCACCCCCCCCTCTTGATGTGGGACTCTGTTAACTGATTCAGAAGTTTTTTGGGTTTTTCCTTTTTTAGCGACCCCCCTCAAACATACACTAAATTTCTCCTTCAATTGGGATTTCAGTTGATGTTGGCACAGTGGCAAGATTTTTTTGAATGAACAAACAAAAAACATCAAATATGGAGGTAAAATAAAATAAACATTTAAAGGGAAAACAAGTTTTTTTCCCCCCCAACCCCTTTTGTAACTATTCACCCTCACAGGTGACAAAACATCCTAAACTTGGCACCCCAATGGGGAAAGGCAAAAAAACGGGTTTTTGTATTTAAAAGTTTTGACTGTTTTTCGTATTTTCACCCAAAATTAAACAAATCAAAAATTTTCCACCAAGGGTCTCGGGGGATTTTGATCTTTTTATTTTCCCAATAGGAAAATTGAATAGATCTCATTTGAAAACCTCTGGGTTTTAAACTGCTCTCCGGAAGCCCCCAGCCCCTCCTCTTTTCCCTTTCCCTCAGGAAGTGCAGTGAAACTTAAGAAGGGGCCTCTCTGCGCTCCTCCTCTCCCTCTTCCCCCACCACCCAACCTCCTCCTCCCCCCCCCTTTGCCTCCTAAGCTTTCGGGGTAATCTAAACTCAGAACCTCGGAACTTTTTTCAGCTCTTTTCACAAAAGTGACAATGGTTCCTCAAGCACGGGAACAAATTTAAAAAATTTTAAATAAACCCTTTTCCCATACTAAACTAGCAACAAAAAACACAAATCCATCAAAAACTGAAATCCCTGGTCAAAAGGGAGGCAGGGAAAACAATTTTTCCAGAAGGGTTTTTTTTTTCATTACTTTTGGGAAAGCTGAAAAAAAAAGGGTGTTTTTTTACTTTTACACACCATGAAAAAGGGGCCAGGTCTTTTATGCCCCCTGGCAAAATGCCCATTTGGGAACCTCTGCCCCTCTCCGGGTAACTCGGGGAGAAAACATATGTTAAATTAGATCCCCCAATATCAAACACACCACACCACACAAACACCCCACACCAAACACCACACAACACACACACACACACACACACGGGTATAGGTAAACCCTTGGTTCATAAATGATCCTGAAAAACCAATGTAAAAGATGCTTTTGTTTTTGGGATGTATGTTTTGAGAGACCAAAAAAAAACCAACAATTTTGAAGGCCCCAAACCAATTCAAAGATCTCAGGGACTTCTTACTTCTCCCTCAGTAGGGGCCCAATAATAAAAAACCCTCATCTGATTTCAATTTTTTGCCTTTCCCCAGTGATTTTTGGTGTCCATTTTTTGAAGCCCAATAAAAACGATATGCTGACCGTCACTCTTAAAGGGACACACAGCGGGGAAGGGGGTCTGGTCTCACCTTGGATCCGGATACAAACACAGGATTGAAAACCATTGGGAAAAAAAAAGCTAAAAAAAACCATAAAAAGGGCATCTACGGCCCAAAAAAACCCTTCCTAAAAAAATAAATAATTTTGTTTTTTTAAAAACCCCATTTTTTTAAAATTTTTTTTTAAAAAAAAATTTTTTTTTTTCCTTTTGGGGGAAGGGTTTTTTTTTTTTAAAGGGGGGCCCCCTGATAGTAGGCACACAAGTCACACGTTGTCTGTGACTCTATTTCAGTCAAGGAGGCGACTTCTCTTACATTTGTGTCTCATTGAAACATAGAGACACATCGAATACAACAATTTATGTGAGATAACATTATCGATCATACCATGGTCAGTATTATTGGCTCTCTATACTACGTCACTAGGATACTCTAGTATTACACACAGTAATTGGAACGAGAGTGAGCAAGGACGACAGAGTCAACTGAGGCACGATGACAGGTGAGAAGTTATATTGTGTATGTGTAATAGAGATAGCAGGAGTACGAGTCCTGACGATGACTAGTTTTGTGGATAGGGAGGTGAATCATGGGAGGGGAGGGACACACACTAACACACAGTTACTCACTTATCAGTCTCAGACACTTAGTGACACTGTCGCAGAAGTAAATGCAGGCACACACATGTGATAGAGCTGAGAGGAGACACACACACACACACATGACTAGGGCACGGATAGAGAGAATTGTATATATATATATATATATATACTACATACACACAACTATAGCACGCGATGAGTCCAATCAGCCTGGATAGTTGCTGACTCTTGAGAAATCTGTGGGGGGGGGGGTGTGCGTCTATATAACTAATTGATTGGGAGGGTTTGGGGGACTGTATGGTATAGCGTAAATGGTGGATTTTAGGGTGCTGTGATCTATAGGCAGTGGGCGTATTGTGAATTACGAGCATCTACAGTTGGTGCAATAGTCTGTTAATATTGGACATAAATTTAGTAAGTTTTATATATTATGGTGTGGGTAATGGGGGGAATATGTGTAATGGGTACACACAACGAGTACGACCACTCGCATCTCTCTTAGTTGAAGTATACGTGTAGAGTGTACTGGCCGAGAGAGACCACTGTTCTATAATATAGGAGCTGACTTTACATTACAGATCTGTATGGAGTGTATTTGTAATTAATTGAGAGTTGAGATGTATGAGGTAGAGAGGAGATGTGTTGGAAGTGTTGTTATTTAGAAGAGTGGGATTGGATGGAAGGGAGATGTTTTGGGGAAGATGGGGTTGGATTGAATATTGGAGTAGAGGAGATGAGATGGGTATATATGAGGGTATGGGTGGAGGGGAGAGAAGGGGGTGAAGTGTATTTATATGTGGGAGGTTATATGGGGTGTTGTTTGGTTGGGAGTTTTTAATGTTTTTATGAGTAGGATGTTTTTAAGGAAGGTATTATGTTTGTTTGGGGTATGGGGGGTTTAGTAGATGGGGGGGGGATGTGTTAGGGGTGAGGTTTTGGTAGTTAGGGGTTTGGAGGAAGGAGATGGGTGTGGGGGGAATGAGTGGTTGGGTTTGTTTGTATGTTAGGGATAGGGATTGTAATATGATGTTATGTGAGGGGATATAAAGGGTGAGGAGGATTATATTATATTATTAAAGGGGTAGAGGGTGTGTTGGGGATGTGTGATAGGATGTAGGAGGTTGGGTGATATGTATGAATTAGTGTGAGATGAGGTAAGAGTATTGGGGATGGATGGATTGGGAAAAAGTATGTGTGGGGTGTTGTGGGTGTAAAAAGATGATAAGAGAATATGTATTGGCGAGTGAGTGTTGGGAATGAGGTATGATTATAAGCGAAGCTAAAAAAAATATAGGGGATAGGGTATATGTATATAAATTAATGGGGGAGAATGGTTTGTTATGTGTGGTTGATGATGAATTATGTGTTAATGATATGATTCTGGTGTTGGGGTAAATGGGTAATCATAATTGATACATATGATAGTATATCAAACAGACTGACGACCAACCAGGATTGTTAAGGATTGTGACCCTATTCTGTTTAATCACCACTTCACAACATTGAAACCGTTTCACATTGGATGTTTACTGTTCAGGAAGTGTCAGAAAGCCTTTTAGCATCGCGTGGCAATGCCAGAGAGTCAATGGCAGGGCAGAGGTTTTGCCCTCAAACCTTACTCTGCTACAAGTTACTACTACTACTACTACTACTACTGTTTATTACATGACTTTAACATGAACACGAATTGTGTCGTTTTCTGAACATGAAATTTGTTGGGTAAAGTGTTGGTTACAATACCTTTTAGGGTTGAAAGCTATCTCTGCGTAAGCCGAAAGTGAAAAGTGAAAGTTGTCACAGTTATGAAACCAGGAAGATAACGAGAGAGAGACAGAGATGTTACTTCGTTGTATTATTGTGTGTACTCAATCAGGAAACATCAGTGTCACATTGGTGAAAATATATATACAACCTAGACTCTTGGATTTCAATAAAGTCTAAACATTTATCAGTTTATATTGTTATAATGCGACGACAATTATTTTGGAACGTACACAGAAAATGAAATCTCTAAGAATAAAGATCTTGTCGAGTACGAATCCGTTATCAAAGTCAAGAGATCTGAGAAAGATAACATCAACTCAGACATGTGTAACCAGGTTTTCTGGGGAGACTGCGGTTTACTAAGATATGGAGTTGAACCTTCTTAAATAATGACACTTTTTATATAAATAAAACTCCCACAATATTGTAGTTTTAAATATTTGTTTATATAAATTTGATTTAATAGTAAATTTTACATTCAACATTTAAAACACACACACACCCACCCCTCACTGGACACCCAAAAAAACGAATAAAGAAAAAGTGTTTTTCCTGATGAGACAAATAACATCATGTCCTCGTCCTGTTTATTTTGAGTCTATGTAGGTGATAATTCAGTCAGGTTCAGTGTTTTCACGTGTTTCCTTTTTCTCTCCTCTCTCTCCTCTCTCTCTCTCCGCTCTTCATCTCTCTCTCCTCTCATTTCCTTGTCAAACCTGTTGGCAACATCACTTCTCGTGTGACGCAGAATATTTTCAAACCTAAAGGTATAAAGACACATACATACCCACTTATCTCATTCAGAAGACAAGACATCAAAATGGTCACATGAATAAAGCACTTATCCTTAAATCTATCAAAACATCACCATTCCCATCCAATACCTAAAATACAAAGGGTAGTTCATTTTACTATAGATTTACTATAGATTTACTATAGTGTTTATGAAAAGATAAGTGAGAAGTGAATCCTATAGGGGGTACCAAGTGTCCATAAAATTTCATGACGGGACATACATTCTGTTATATCTGAAGTTTTTTCTAACAGAATGAGAAAAGCACTTTCTGATCAATTTCTGAAATGATGTGGTGCTTATCAGACTTCCAATGGTGGAGAAGAGTACTCCGTGCTAAGAATGGAGGCAAATGCTATAGAGTTAGCTTGGGGGTGTTGGTGATATCTACTCCCTCACTGGGAACTCCAAAAAACACAGTAATTGGATGAGCTCATTTGTTCTTACCACAAATACTTGAGAAGGCTTCAAAGATACACCCCAAGATGGAGTCATGAGATGTGCATTCCCAAAACATGTTGCCCAGCTGTGGCCGGCTTCAGGTGGCGCCTAATACAAGTAGGATCAATATTGTGGATACAATCTTTTGGACGTTTCTCTCTCGTAAATGTAAACAAATGCAACACTTTGAATGATGAGGCAATGCCTAAGACAAAGGAGGTGGTGTGAGACGCTGTAAGGGAATGTTATCCAAATCACTCTCGTAACAGAACAAAGACATGAAGAGAGGACACTTGACTGGTGATAGAAGGGCGAGCATTGCCACATAGGATGAACCGCAGCACATGCAAGAGAGAGGTTAGCCATCACGGGGAAGCAAACCTTTCCTGTGGCTGAGCATCTCACACCGACATCTGAATTCAACCAGAGGTCTTTTACCTGCTGCGCACGGAGCCAGAACATGAGGGTTTAACTGCTTCCAAAGGGGAAAAGTTACATGTCTCCTATTATACACACTTCAACTATACAGGTCCTCTAAAGTCAGTAACTCAGATTCAGACAGCGGGCAGTGCTGACACCTGCTGGCGAGGCTGACCTTCCTTTGCTTCTTACAGCCCATACCAGTACACACAGTATATGTTACTCTGACATACATGATATACCAGACCATGCCTTGTACTCTGGTGTAGAGGTAGAACTTGTACTCTGATATAGTTGACATGACTTCACCTGCCAGTGTTAAATCACTCTATTACATGACGAACATCAACACCCTGACAAACCTCATCCTCACTCTATCAGTCTTAACTCCTGTTGTGAATATCATAATCATCTTTGTTTCAATGTTTGAAGTGAGCCTTAGCTGTCTGAATGATAGATCCTATATTCTACGAGTGGAACACATCTTCTTTCTACAATAAAAAACAAAGGAAAACTCTCTGTCAACATTGTAAACATCATCTGAGACTGATGCATTTTGTTGTATTTTCAGAACAGGTAACAACGCATCTAACATGTCAGCTAACATGTGAAGTGATATTTAGTTCTCTGGTCATCCATAACGCTCCACATTCCTCTGCATAGAGGAGAGGATTTCGTTGTGTTTTGCAGCCCAAAAGAAAGAAGATAGGACGCATGTATCACTTGTTGTTCCACAAGCGAGAAATAGCATAAAAATGACAATAGGGACAATAATACAAATAAAGAATAACAAATATACAAATGCAGTGCAAAAAGAACAAGAATTGTAATGTTCATACATAAAGTATGTAACAGTAATATTAAGTAGATACACCAAATCCCAAACTTAACACACACTGATTAAGGGCTCAACATATAAATCATAGGAAATGTTCCTGATTTCCTACACATTCTTTCACGGCTTATTGTAGTCCTAACTTGGGAGCGCTGAAATAAATCGCCCTTGTACTGTGACTGGAATCATTTTGACCTCGACAACACCTCACAGAAACAGCTAACAAGGACAAGAGTTCTGGAAAGGTCTTGAGGAGAATTGTCATATATAAGCCTCGAACTCATCTGAGAAAACCACAGCTTGAAAACTTCAGGGATTTTTCTCTCAGCCTTGTAGGCGTAGGCACAGCTGAGATGGACTCTTGTTCACAAGCGCAAATAGAAGATGATGAAAGAAAGAAAAGATCGGATTGGAAACAGGAAGTTTTTTTTTTCTCCAGTGCCTTGATGTCATAGAAACTCAGTTCAAAGGTCAGGACATTACCAGTAGAAGCTTCCAACGCTGTAAGATTAGTACACTAAGGAATCGATTATAGGCATAACCCCTAACCCTCTTTTGCGAGAGAGACCAAATTATCACATTAGGTTTCACACAGGCAACATAACAAATGACAAAAGATCACAGATATTATTAGTGAAAACAAAACAATGATCCGTAGTGAAAACAACAAGACTACTGTATCTGCCTCCGAATCCCCCCCCCCCCCAGTGAGACTAGCACCTGTAGGTTCAGGATCACTTTGCAACATGTTCAAAGGCAGAAGAGCAGAATAACATGAACGCACCTTTCTCTTTGGTTCATTTTCACACCGGTTGTCTTGAACATCCATTTGATGGAGACATAACCACCTAGTCCACTCAGAAGGGTTGACGAGAGTCCTTCATGCCAAAATGGAATCAAAGCTTTCTTCAAGTCACTGATACAAGCAAATATTCTCCCTTCCTTTTTCTGGTGAACGTGTTTATGAAAGTGTGTGAGGTGTAAAATATGATCGAGGATCGCTGATTTGGAAGAAAGACAATTTGACATTTCTTGTAATTGTTTCTGTCTAGAACAAATGCTGAGCTATCCTCAAACTCAGGATACACAGAACTTTACCCAAGGTTCTGCTGCTGACACAGATTCCTCTGTATTATTAGGGTGGGTGTTTCTGTGTGATAATTGGGTGATCACCCCTGGTTCCCAGACATCAGGGGAACACCAGCAGCCAGCACCCATGTTGAACAGTTTAATACCTTCATGTTCTTCAGCATTTCATGTTGTATGCAATCTGTGCCACAAGCTTTTTGGGATTGAAGCATTTTCAGTTTGTCTGTCAACTCTTTTTGTGTGATTGGGTGATCTAATGGGTTTGGGTTGTTCTTGATGGCTGATTCAAGGTTGTCTAACTTTGTTTAAACTTCACTTTGGCTTCGGTTCAGATCTTCAGGTGGGATGTTTTTATAGAGGTCATTGAAGTAGTTTTCCCAGATGTCTCCATCTTGTATTGTTACTTCTTAGATAGTTCAACGTGTCCCAGAACTGATTCTGGTCTATTGCGTTTTCAGTCTCCTGCAGGGTTTCATTGGTGTCTAATGGTCTGTTTATACTGTTTTAGAGTTTCAAAGTGTTCATGTTGTAATGTTGGGTCATGTTGGTGTCTGTGTGTGTTGGATTTGATAGCTGTCTTAAGTGTTTTCTCATTTCTTTACATTCACTGTCAAACCATTGTTCATCAGATGCATTTTGTTCTCTGCTTCTATAAGTGGAATTTCTTTGTTTTCACTTTTTGGAAGATATGGAAATATCTTGTTGTTGCTGTATTACGCCTCAGAGTTTATTTTGGTATGTGTGAATTGTTGAATGTGGTTGATCATATCACCCAACATGAACAAAATGAAACAGACGAAAGAAGCAATCTGGTGCGACCAATTTACAGGAGAATGAATCCAATTAACTCACCTGTATTTGTGTGTGAGAGAGAGAGTGGGCATAGAACAGTAACGGGTGACACATAAAGAGAACAACATAATAAATGGGTGGAGAAACATAACGAATGCAGATGCTTCCATAAAGGTGTACTGCATGATACAATTAAAACAATTAAACCAATCCTCACTTCCATCGCAGCTTTCTGACGTGTATCCTCATACACAATATCTAACATAGAAAGACACCTGCCAGCCTAGACCTCGAGAGAGATCAGTATCGAGAGGCATCTCAAACACACAACTGAGTCGACGGACAACAGAGTCACTAACAATCTCTCAATAGCAACGTTAGCGCGTGCAACAACCACAGGTTCAACACTCCAGTCAGTCAGTCATAGCCTCAAGGACGCTTCTCTGCACGTCACAAAAACGACACTACAAAACTGGCGCGACTATAGCTCATCTACATGGAGAACACTGGTAGACACTGCACAAGGTGAGCAGAGCGCGATACTAGGCTCTTCTTGCACCACTGAGAGTAACACACAGAGCCGTAGCAAGCATGTGTATCTGTGCACTCAGTGCGTGAGGGCAGACAAGACTCGCGCTTCTGAGTTGCGACAGCTTATGACGCTGTATCACCTCTATCACTCAGTGAGTGTCTGCGAACGCTCTGTACCTACGACAACTATCCAGAATCAGCAACAACACCCTCCGACAGTGACACTGTGCAGGGACAAAACAGCCGTACCGCGAGTCCCCAAACACTGCGCGTCAACTAGAAACCAGTGGCCTACACTACATAGACGACGATGGTCTATTACATACAGTACGCGGTCCAGGTCCCCATCACCCTCACATTACGCAACAAGAACAGCGATGAGCGCATCATCTGAGGACGTTCAGTGTCAAAAACCATCGGCTCTGGTGTTACGATTCCGCTGACTACATGTGTGGCTACATAAACACCACTCGTCAACTATGGTTCTTATTGGTCGCGTAAAGGACGATACTCTGACACAGTACAGGTAAGCACCAGACACTCTAATCATTGACTTTCTCTATTCGCACGCGTCCGCGTGATTCTGATCTGCTCTTAATGTATCGATTAAGGCGCGACAGTGTAAACCACTATAGTAGGTCACAGCTGACTAGTAATTCTCTTGCCTCCCTATGTTGCATTGGTGACATACTAATCATATCAGGCTACACGTATCACACTCTCTGGAGTAAAAACTGTGCTGCAAACGAGAGAGACTTCATGTACCTGTGTTGTATGTAATGTTCAAGTATTGGTATGGACTGTATATGGAGCATGAGTGATATGTGTCTTGATCTCAGTATGATATTTTGTATGTTGTTGCTCCTCTAAAGGTATCTCTGTACCGCATGTTTGATAGAGTGTGGACATTTCTTTTGACGCCCTCTAGTTCAACATGGTGTATGGGTGGGGATTGTTCTCCATAGATGCATAGTCATCTGCTGATACATGGTGAGGGGGGTGTGTGGGGGGTCTCCTGTGGATGGTGGGTCAGAGGTGAATATAGGATGGGGTTCGGGTCTGAAGGGGACGTGGCGCTATCAGGAAGAGTGACGACAGTTCACTAGATCGCTCCCGAGATTAGCGTGTTTCACGTGTGTGTCTCTCGAACAGAGGAGTACATTTCTCGTGAGGTTAGATCGCGACATATATGTGTGGACATGACACAGGACACAGTGCATACGCGGAGGATTAGGATCATAAATTAACTGGCTATAGAGTCCTCGCTGAGATCCTTCTATTACACGCAAGCGGCACTTGTGAGCGCAATATACAAGTACGAGTTCAGCTGACTTTACAATCAATGACGTTGTTGACAGTCAGATATGTGTACTGTAAGAAATATATCTCTTGCGACTGTCTCTCGCGTCATTCATTTGGAGCCAGGGAGGACACACGATTGAGTGCGAGAGCAATCGGGAGAAAGATAACTCGCAAGAGACAAGAAGGAGAGCTAGATAACAAGAGAAAGACGAAAACTCTTAGGTTCGCAGTGTGGTTTATTTTGAGACAGCAGGGTGATATTAAGCCACAGATAGAGCGGGACGTAGTAAACTACTAACATAACACTACACACTCAAATATCTAGTGACATTCACGTATGCACCTGGAAGCACACGCAAGTAGAGAGTGATGGGTGATTGAAGATGATGGGTTAATTAGGGAAGATGTATTAGTTAGTATGGTGGGTTTAGGGTTATTGGGGATGGTGATTTAGTTAGTGTTTGGAGAGGAGATTTTGATTGTGTTAAATGTTTTTTGTATTGGTTTATGGGGGATTGTTTAGGATATTTAAATGTTTTTTGGTAATTATATGGTTTAAAGTGTATAATGAAGAGTAATGAAAATATGGTTAGTGTGTTTGTATGTGTGAAAGGTTGTGAATATGAGTTATAGAATTTTACATATATACTGGGAAAGTGAATAGGATTAAAAACTTTTTAATCTATATATTGGCTCATTTGTAGAATGATGTACATAAGGTTACTGTTAGAGCAATGATAATTTACTTATTAAGCAAATAAAAGGTTTTTAACAATTCCTTGTTTTTTAAAGAATACAATACAATATTACTCTATTGAACTACACTCCCAAACTGCAGGAAATAAAAATTCTCCATTATTTGAAATGTAGTGGACTCAAAGTCTTCGGTTCCCCAAGGTGGAAGACTACTCTCACCCCTTAAAGGGGAATTTGGACCAGAAATAATAAACTTTTGGTTGTTGTTACAATAATTCAATCAACCAATTTAGGGAATGTAAATCAATTATGACATAGATTAAATGTTCTTTAATTAAGTGAAGTCATGACTGACACATTATAAAACAACACAGCAATATATTGGTTTATTTAAAGGCAATAATAATTACATGATGAATGCAAACAATTCTATTTAAACAACGCAATTTAAAGTTTAATTATTGGAAACAACGGAGGACAACAAGATAGATGTTTAGTACTGAGATTAATAAAATACCAAATAAAACAAAGGTCCAAAAGAAAGATATTTTAAATCATCAACAACAGACTCTCAGATTAACAATAATAACTTCGTTCTGGTTTAATATGTCATTCATTTCATTTTCCAAATCAAATGTTCATGTTCTTGTACATGTGTGATGTTAAAACCCTGTTCAGTCACCCTACACATAGAATACACTCTATTTACAGTGAGATGAGGATCAACCTTTATGAAAATACAAACATTAATATTGTCACTTTGAGATGTAGGGGTGTGTGTGTGTGTGTGTGTGTGTGTGTGTGTGTGATCCTGTACAGAGTGAACTATCATTTCAGCAGCTGTCTTTGTTCAGCAGTGTGAGTGTTTCTCTACACAGGAGGCGACTCTCCCTCCTCTATCTGACACAGAGACACTGAGGAACCAGACTCAAACCCAAACCCAGGGTAGAGGGGTTCAGTGAATGTGGAGGTGAAGGTGTGGAGGTGGATCAGAGAGTCAGAGGAGACTCTGTAGAAGGACAGAGTGCCAGCAGGCCAGTCCAGATACACTCCTACTCTGTTAGAGGAGGAGGAGGAGGAGGAGGGGGAGGAGGAGGGGATACGTATGTCTGTTCGTCTGTTATTGTGCCTTACATAGTATCCATCATCATAGCAGATCAGACTCCAGGACTTATTATTCCCTCCAATCCAGCAGTCAACACCCTTTCCTCTCCTCCTGATTCCTCTGTATGTGACTGCTATATTAACATCTCCTTTCCGCTCCACCTCCCAGTAACATCTCCCAGTCAGACCATCTCTACACAGCACCTGGTCCCAGTAGTCAAATCTCTCTGGGTGATCAGGATATAGCTGCTCCTCTTCTACCCGTGTCACCTTCCTGTTGTCCTCAGACAGAGAGAGGTTTCTGTTTGCTGTGTTTGGGTCCAGTGTGAGTTCACAGGCATCTGATGGGGAGAACAAGACACAATACAGCATCAGTTTCTGATCTGAGATCTGATCTGTTCATTATTATTGATTTATTGACAGTTTGAACACTTCATGATGACACATATTAGCCACCATCTTCATTCTCAGTAGGATCTGAATGAATGGAAGTCATATTCTGCTGTGTTGATGGGCTTTCCATCTCAATAGTTGAATGTTCAGGAATGAAACTAAACACACACTTACACTTCCTCAGACCTGATTTCAACCTCAACGCTCCACCATGGTCGACACTGGGGGTAGAAACAAAGTCAGACCAGCATATTCTCTTTGATTATGAAACATGGACATTTAATAACCTTCCCTATGAATGATGTTCCATACAACATCACTGATATCCACCATGAAACAACATGAACCAGCTTCACAGTCTGACTGAGAACATGGCTGCCAACTCCACCCATCTAGATGACATAGCCTCAGCCTGACAGCAAGCCTCTCCATACCTGAGAGTCTCCAGTCTCCAGTGTGGATCCTCCAGTCCAGCAGAGAGCAGCTTCACTCCTGAGTCTCCTGGGTGATTGTATCTCAGGTCCAGCTCTCTCAGATGGGAGGGGTTGGAGCTCAGAGCTGAGGCCAGAGAAGCACAGCCTTCCTCTGAGACCAGACAGTATGACAGCCTGGAAACACACAAGACAAGATACATGTTAGATGTTGTTAGTCTACTATTCTGAGATCAGCTGCTAGCAGAAACTTGAACTGTCTCCAATACAAACAGCTGACCAATGAGCTGCTTTGTGTTTTCATTTGGTTCAGTTTGACAGTTCTTGCATCAATTTGTGACAGAATCACCGAAGATCTCACATGGTCCACACACACTGACACTCTGGTGAGAAAGGCGAGGCAGCGCCTTTACCACCTCAGACAACTGAGGAAATTTAAAGTCTCCCGGAGGATCCTTCAGTCCTTCTACTCTGGAGCTGTAGAGAGCATCCTGACAGGAAGCATCACTGCCTGGTTTGGCAACAGCTCCGCTCAGGACAGGTCGGCTGAACGCACTATTGGAACTACACTCCCCACCCTGCAGGACTTGTACACCAGGAGGTGCAGAACCAGAGCCTGCAGGATCATGAAGGATCCTCACCACCCCAACAACGGACTGTTTCAGCTGCTGCGGTCAGGCAAGCGCCTCCGCAGTCACGCTGCCAAAACAGAGAGACTGAGACGGAGTTTCTTTCCTCAGGCCATCAGGACTGTGAACTCCGACCTCACCAGGGCCCCCACCAAGACCCACACACTGCCCTCTTATGCACACACACACTCACACACTTAGGTAAAGACTACACATAATTTATATTATATTACATACATAAGATTTCCCTTTTTTACTATATTTTTATTTCAAAGTGCTCTTACTGTAAATATTGTGTTGGTTTTTTATTGTAAATAGTGTGAACCTGTTATTTTGCCCTTTGCACATTTCTGTTGAGCATTGCCACTTTTTCATTTCACTGCCCACCCCGTGTGTGTATGTGACAAATAAACTTCTTGAACTTGAATCTTAGAAGTAATTTCTGGTATTTTAGGTCTCGACAACAGAGGCAGTAAGGAGAGGAAATAAAGAAATATCCTCATGGAAAGTAATTCACTGGGGCGAGAAAGTAGAGCTACATGTTGGTATCACAACTAGTCTGAACATCCTCCACAGGTTAGGTGTTTATTCACTGACATGAACCTTCATGTACAGCAGGATTTAAATGGTCATGTGTTGACCAGGTTGAGGAATACTGACCTGAGAGTGTCCAGTCTACAGTGTGGACTCCCCAGTCCAGCAGAGAGCTGCTTCACTCCTGAATCCTGCAGGTTGTTGTTACTCAGGTCCAGGACTCTCAGACTGGAGGACTTGGAGCTGAGAACTGAGGCCAGAACTTCACAGCTTCTCTCTGACAGCTGACAGCCTCTCAGCCTGAATCGACATGAAAACATATGAAATATTATTCTCTAATATTTTAATATAATTATCATCTGTGTTTTTAGGACACTGGTTGCATGTTATTACTACTAATAATAAACTTTGTATTAATATTATGTATGCATTATCTAAAAGCAGACTTTACAGTTGCTCTGCATGGTGCTGTAGCTCACTGAGTTGAGTGCAGCACTAACAGTGTCAGGGATAGTGGTTTGATTTTCAATGGGGTGACCCATGAAAAATATATATTCACACATGGTACTGTAAGGTGATCTGGATCAATACATCCATCAAGTGTCATATGCTATGTTATGCCTTACAAAAAGACATGAAAACAAATAGTAAAATATAAAAATTAGGGAACATTTAAAGAGAAGTGGTTAAAATGACATGAAATAAAATATGAGAAACAACACCAGATTGCTAAGAGGGTGAAGATAAAAATCACCCTGACAGCCTGGAAACACACAAGACAAGATACATGTTAGATGTTGATAGTCTACTACTCTGAGATCAGCTGTGATAATGCAGTTGAATGCTACAAACTAGTCTGAACATCCTCCACAGGTTCGGTGTTTATTCACTGACATGAACCTTCATGTACAGCAGGATTTAAATGGTCATGTGTTGACCTGGTTGAGGAACACTGACCTGAGAGTGTCCAGTCTACAGTGTGGACTCCCCAGTCCAGCAGAGAGCAGCTTCACTCCTGAATCCTGCAGGTTGTTGTTACTCAGGTCCAGGTCTCTCAGACTGGAGGACTTGGAGCTGAGAACTGAGGCCAGAGCTTCACAGCTTCTCTTTGACAGCTGACAGCCACTCAGCCTGAAAAAGAATTAGTGATGAAAAAAACAAACAAATAACGTTGAATATGTTTCAAACAATCCCATCTAATATATTTAATATGTCCAGTCATCTATGCTGAACCTACACAGATCTATTGGAGGCTTTGACCACTGGCAGCAGCCTCAGAAGAACCTCCTCTGAAGCAGAGTATTTCTTCAGGTCAAACACCTCCAGGTCTTCTTCTGATGACAGTAAGATGATGACCAGAGCTGACCACAGACCAGGAGAGAGTTGGTCTGTGAGGAGACTTCCTGATCTCAGGTACTGTTGGATCTCCTCAACTAGAGAATGGTCATTCAGCTCATTCAGACAGTGGAACAGATTGATACTTCTCTCTGGAGAGGGATTCTCCCTGATCTTCTCCTTGATGTACTGGACTGTCTTCTGATTGGTCTGTGATCTACTTCCTGTCTGTTTCACCAGGCCTCGTAGGAGAGTCTGATTGGTCTCCAGTGAAAGACCCAGGAGGAAGCGGAGGAACAAGTCCAGGTGTCCATTTAGACTCTGTAAGGCCTTGTCCACAGCTCTCTGGTGGAGGTGTTTAATGTTAGATTTGCCTGTTACTAGTCTTAATACTTCAGACCACCAGGGTGTTGATTGTGGTTCTGACAGCAGATTAACACCAGTGTTGATGAATGACAGATAGATATAAAGAGCAGCCAGAAACTCCTGAATGCTCAGATGGACAAAGCAGAACACCTGGTCCTGGTACAGCCCACGCTCCTCTTTAAAGATCTGTGTGAACACTCCTGAGTACACTGAGGCTGCTCTGATATCGATGCCACACTCGGTTAGGTCTGCTTCATAGAAGATCAGGTTGCCTTTCTCCAGCTGCTCAAAAGCCAGTTTTCCCAGAGACAGAATCATCTTGCTGGTCTCTGTATTCCAGAGTGGATCTGTCTCAGCTCTCCCATGATACTTGACATTCCCCTGTTTGGATTGAACCACCAGGAAGTGGATGTACATCTCAGTCAGCCTCTTGGGCATCTCTCCTTTCTGATTGGTTGTCAACACATCATCCATAACTGTAGCAGTGATCCAGCAGAAGACTGGGATGTGGCACATGATGTGGAGGCTTCGTGAATTCTTGATGTGGAAGATGATTCTTCTGGCCAGCTCCTCATCTCTGAATCTCTTCCTGAAGTACTCCTCCTTCTGTGGGTCAGTGAACCCTCTCACCTCTGTCACCATGTCAACGCACTCAGGAGGGATCTGATTGGATGCTGCAGGTCGTGTGGTTATCCAGAGGCGAGCAGAGGGAAGCAGTTTCCCCTTGATGAGGTTTGTCAGCAGCACGTCCACTGAGGTTGACTCTGTAACATCAGTCCAGATCTGGTTGTTCTGGAAGTCTAGAGGAAGTCGACACTCATCCAGACCGTCAAAGATCAACACAACCTGGAACTTGTCAAAGCTGCAGATTCCTGCTTCTTTGGTCTCAATGAAGAAGTGATGAAGAAGTTCCACCAAGCTGAACTTTTTCCCTTTCAGCAAATTCAGCTCTCTGAAAGTGAATGGAAACGTGAAGTGTACATTGTGGTTGGCTTTGTCTTCAGCCCAGTCCAGAGTGAACTTCTGTGTTAAGACTGTTTTACCGATGCCAGCCACTCCCTTCGTCATCACTGTCCTGATTGGTTCCTCTCTTCCAGGTAAGGGTTTAAAGATGTCTTCACATGTGATTGTTGTTTCTGGTCTGGCTGGTTTCCTGGATGCTCTTTCAATCTGTCTGACCTCATGTTCATCATTGACCTCTCCACTCCCTCCCTCTGTGATGTAGAGCTCTGTGTAGATCTGATTCAGAAGTGTTGGGTTTCCTGCTTTAGCGATCCCCTCAAACAAACACTGAAACTTCTCCTTCAGATCAGATTTCAGTTGACGTTGGTACACTGCAGCAAGAGTTTCTGAAAGAACAAAATAACACAAATGAGTGGATGTTGAGGTAAATATGAGAAATGAGAACATTTCCAGGTGAACAAGTTAATTTCCCAACTCCATTGTAACTATTCAGCTCATCAGACAAACTGGTCCTGACTGTGTTCAGCCCAATGTGAAAGGCAATAAAACTGGTTTTGTATTGTATTATTGTGTATGACTGTGTTCAGTATTTTACACCCACATGAATAAATCAATAATTTCACCCAATGATCTCTGGGGATTTTGATCATTCATCTTCCAATATGAAATTGAATAGATCTCATTTGAGAAACTCTCGTCTTACTGCTCTGCAGAGAGTCCGCCAACTCCTCCTGCTTCATTCTCCTCAGGAAGTGCAGTGTGATCTTCAGAAGTGCCTCTCTGCTGCTCCTCTGCTCTTCCTCCTCACCGTCCACCTCCTCCTCCTCCCCCCTCTGCCTCTCTAAGCATTCTGGGTAATCTGGACTCAGAACCGTCTGGAACTTCTTCAGCTCGTTCTTCACAAAAGTGACAATCTTCTCCTCCAGCAGCTGGAACAGAATAATATAGAAATGAACCTTTCATACTAAACTGGAGGAACACAACATCAAATCCATCATAGACTGAAAGTCCACTGGTCTAAAGAGTGTAGCATGGAGACGATTATGACCAGAATGGTTGTTTTTCATTACATTTGTAGCTGAAGTAAAAGGTGTTGTTGTTGTTCATTTACACACCATGAATATGAAGGCCAGGTCTGCTTGATGCTCCTGGGCAGACTGACCACTGGGAACCTCTGACCTCTCCTGGTGGAGTCTGGAGAAAACATGATGTATTAGGTCTCCAGATATCAACACACACACACACACACACGCACACACACACACACAGTTATAGGTGACCGTGTTGTGTCATGATGGATCCTGAACACCACTGTAAAAGATGCTCTGATTATTGGATGTGATGTTTTGAGAGACAAAACTAAATCAACAGAGTTTGAAGGACCAGACCAATTCTAGATCTCATGACTTCTTACTTCTGCTCAGTAGAGTCAGATAATAACAAACTCATCTGAGTTCAATTCTTGCCTTTGCTCAGTAGAGTGGTGTCCATCTTTGAACTCAATAGGAAGCTCCATAGACCGGTCACTCTTCATGGACACACAGCTGGGTACAGGGGAGTCTGGTCTCTCCTGGTGGATCCTGATACAAACACAGGATTGATAACACATGGTAGAAAAAAAAGGTAGAAAACCATGAAAAAGCATCTACGGTCAGTAAAACCCTTCCTGAAAAAATGAATATAATGTGGTATGTTTTAATGCTAGCTCATGTTTTGTCAGATAACTGCTGTTCCTTAAAATGAATAACTGGTTAAATTCTTGCCTTTGCTCAGTAGAGTGGTGTCCATCTTTGAAGTTAATAGGATAACCCTTAGACCGGTCACTCTTCATGGACACACAGCTGGGTACAGGGGAGTCTGGTCTCTCCTGGTGGGCGGGGCTTCAACACAACACAGACAGACCTTTTACTCTGGATAGTGATGGTGTCATGATATCACTGCTGAGCTCTGAGATGGAGAACAGTCATGGACAGTCAGAGATCCTCATCTTACCTCTTAGCTTTGGTCTGGCTGTCATGTTCCCCAGACAGAGAGGTTTTAGAGGTAGGGACCCCCTCCTCTCTCTCCTCAGACAGATTCATAGTAGAGGGTCCAGCTGGACAGAAACACACCCAACATGCTGTTAGCTGGACTCATTCATCACAACAAGGTTTCATTACAGGAGAGATTACTTTGAGGGGTTTCATCATCCAGGTCAGTAAAATGACAAATATACATTGTTTTGTGTATTTGTACACAGTCTACCAAATACTAGGACCACCTGCTCTTTATATCAAACAGACTGACCAGGTATAGTAGTGACATGAACTGGTCGATAGCAGGTTGTGTGATTCTCAGTATTGTGGAGGTGCTAGTTGTACACTTTATTATATACTCACCAGTGACTTTGTTAGGTACTCCTGCTCGTTAAGGCAAACAGCCTGCTCCTCCAAACAGCCAATCGTGTGGCTGCAACTCAATATATGAAGCTTGCAGACATGGTGGAGAGGTTTAGTTTTTGTTTCGACCAAACAGAATTATATATTAACAGTATGTCTTGAAAGAGTTAGTATCCTATACAATCATACAGTTATAGCATACAGTACCGGGTAGCCTGTTCATCACACATTGATCATTTGTTCCTGTTAGGATATTTACCTGGTGAAGTCACATCCAGATCAAGTCACAGAGACTTTCTACCTTCATCTGCAGAGGAAACATTGACAGACGCTGCTTATTCTCCTTCATCATATGTGTCCACTAGATGGGGCAATTTAACCACATCATCTACACTGAACTAAAGCGCAGCCCCAGCACAGAAAGATGGGATGTATGGAGGTGGAGAAAGTTCATCACATGTATGTTTCACTACTCAAATACAATGTGAGCTTTCAAATGTATTTTATTGCTATTTTAGATCACATTGGGGTCAAAATATGGAGAAAATCCTGATAGTTATTGACAAATCCCATTCTTCTGGAACAGTGGTTCCCAACCTGTGGTGCAGGACTCTCTTGGGAGGACTCGAAGGATGTCAGGACGTCTGAGGATGATTGGGGGTTTACAGAAATGAAGGATAGTAGGAAGGAATCTGGCTCCCCTCTGGACTCAGATCAGCCTTAGAGGCACTATAGAGCAGTAATCAGCCTGTAAAGCCGGTGGCACACTACATGACGATCAGAAACCTAAGATCACTTGCATTAAATTACCTTATTTTCTGTTGTTTCTTGTCTCGCCAACATAGCAGTGCACAATAAACAATGTGGCACACCTTGACCTGAATAAACAGCCTTCATAATCTCAGTATCAAAGTCCAAACCAATAACCAATATCAAATATTAGACCAATAACCAGTATCAAAGTGCAAACCAATATCCAGTATTTAATATAAGACCAATGTCTAGTATCAAATATTAAACCCATATCTAGTATCAAACATTAAACAATATCCAGTATCTCTCCAGTCCAAAGTCTGTGACGGAGAAACAGCATCAGGATGTAGTTTTCTGATGCGTCTATCAAACGGTGTAATTGATCATCTACAGAACTAGAGCAGCCTTCCTGTCCTGATTAAAACATGTTTAAAAACCGTTACAACAGATGAACATGTTCGTGACTCAAACACTGATGTGTTCACAAACTGTTACAGAAAAGTGTTGTGATGTTTTGAACCTGAATAGTTTCCTCACATCCCTTCACCCCCCCGACCACAAATGGAGGCTGATTCTGTCTTATTGTCTCGTTACAGTCAATCAATCAAAATCAATCAACAGAAAGCATCAATGGGTCGAAGAACAATATATTATCAACTGTAATGTAAAGTGTTGGCTACAATACCTTTTCATGTTGTAAATAACCTGCTGCCACACTAAAGAGTGAAAGTAGACTGGAGAGAGAGAGAGAGAGAGAGACAGAGAGAGAGAGAGAGAGGTTAATCATTAGTCTACAGACTCTAACTTGATGTTATTTCTGTCTCATATTGTCTGCATGATGACATTATTTGGACGTACATAGAAAATTAAATCTAAGAATAAAGACCTTGTCGTACCGAGCCGTTATCAAAGACAAGAGATCTGAGAAACCAGTGATGAAATTATTAGACTATTATTATGTTATGGAGGTCAATATACCGATACACAAAGGATAGGTTGTTTCTGACTAAGAGTAAACATCAGAGACTCAAATGAAGAGAATTAACCAAATCACGCAGCGTTCCACTTACTGAAGTTATTCCCATGAATGTCAGTCACTCCACCAGGTCTCTTGTTCCTTGACCAGGTCTCTCTTGAACAGGAGCTTTATATAAATCTCAGTGGGACTACCTGGTTAAATAAAGGTTATATCCATAATCAATAAACCAGTGAAATGTGACAGACGTTGCTTATTCTCCTTAGTCAGTCCAGTGTCTGCAGGCTGCTGTCACATCCTCATAACTTCAGTATCAAGGTCTAAACCAGTCTAAACCAGTCTGCAGAGAAACCACAGATCAGGTGGTGGAGTTTTATTACTTTATTATTTTAGTTTTATTATGCTTCTATAGAAAGGTAAAGATTAACCAGAGAGAGAGAGAAAAAATAAAAACCATCTCAGGACAAGAAACCTTTGTTTCTAACTCATAATAAAAAACAACTAATATTATTATGACTAGTAGTGGTATTAGTAGTAGTTTTAAAACAAGCCGACTGTCTCATCATAGTAGATGTTCTCTCTAGTAGAATAACTGAAGCTAATGGCAATAAATCCTGTTTCCACTGACTTTTATGGTCTAAATCAGTGGTTCCCAAACTTTTTCAAACCAAGGCACCCCTTCATAGTCAATTTATTTTCACGGCACCCCCACCCCCTTTAAGCTAAGAATGACACCATGCATATGTTATAAGAATGTATTTTAATGAACTGGCATCAATATGAAGTGAAATAAAATAACTTCTTAAAATGAAACATTATTCTCAACCACTCAGCTATTGATAAGAAAAAATAGATGTCAACCATTTTGATTGACTTGTTTGAACTAAGGCTATATCTGTTGCTGTGTGTGATTTATGCCGATTTACAGATCAATGTTTAACTTAAAATAATAATAAATAATTATGTTAATTGGAGAAAAAAAATAGAAAAAAGTGCATATATTTTGCTTTGTTCAAAACGTAAAATAAGCCTACTTTTTAGGTTAATAAGAAAAACAAAGAACGAAAATAACTGCGTATGGAGCTATCAGGCATTTTAGTGGGACTGTGAGCCTGCTGTTGAGAGTCTCTTGATGCAGGGAGAGATTGAAGAGAGCACAACGCGTAGATCTGACTCCACTGACAGGCGATGCCTTCTCTTGCTTTTCACGTATGTCAGGGATGAGAAAGCTCACACAAGTATGATGTTGGGAACGGCAATAGCACACTGATCGCGCAGTTTGCCAGAGATGGATATTCGTGTCCCACAAGCAGCCAAAACTTGTCCGACGACATTTCTCCAAACTTCAATTTCAAAGTGCGATCCATTTTCAGTTCTGCAAGTTCTTCCTGGGCTTTGATTGTCAACTTCTTTGCTGATTCTGATGATCGGGAGTTGAAAGGATCGCGGATCCAGTCATAGTCTTCATTCTTCGAAGCGGGGAAATAACACTCAAACCTTTCATAGAGCGTTTTCAGATGCGCCGCTATCCCTTTGAATAGGGATGCTGTCTTGCGAGCGGATTTGTATGTGATGAAACGTTATTAAATAGACACAATAAAATATGGAAAATAACAGATCTTGCGGCACCCTTGGCCAGTCATTACGGCACCCACTTTGGGAACCACTGGTCTAAATGACAAGCAGTGCGTCTGAATGAAGCTATGAGAGGTGGTGGGGAGAGTCAGGAGCCCTGAGGAGAACAGTTGGGAACCACTGATCTAGGATGGAGATGATGTGTCTGAAAGGACCGACTGAAGAACAACTACTACTAGTACTACTACTACTACTACTACAACTACAAATAATAATAGTAACACTAATAAATAAAATATTAATACACTTTATTATATAGCACTCTGAAAATACATTGATTAAATACATTTAAAAATGCTTTGCAGGCAATTAATGATTGTTTTATGTATTTGTACAAATACTACCAAATACTAGCACCACCTGCTCCTTATATCAAACAGACTGACCAGATATAGTAGTGACATGAACCGGTCGATAGCAGGTTGTGTGATTCTCAGTATTGTGGAGGTACTAGTTGTACACTTTATTATATACTCACCAGCGACTTTGTTAGGTACTCCTGCTCGTTTGAGG
>JAXDDX010000789.1:0-22687 GCA_034670405.1 Hoplostethus atlanticus
ACACTTTACAAAACATCTACATGTCTTAAAGTGGTCATACTGACCAATCTATTCAATTTATCCATTGGTCTTTGTTATTATCACAGCTGCACGTGCATACCCATTAAACACTTTTAATTTTTAGCGAAAAAGCGACATGTCTTCTAGAGAAACTGAAACTTTTGGTTAATTTAAGCTCAATGAAATGACGTAGATGGAAAGTAAGCATGGGTAGAGAAAATACTGGCAGAAAAAAAACATTGTTTTGATTAATTAAGTTGATAATATAATGAATATGGTTTTTAGCATTGGGGATCAAATATAATGAACTAACAACCAGGGCAAATCTCCTCTTTTTGAAGGCTCCATATTGTTGTATTTGGGGCAAATCAGCTAAACCCATTCATTTGATGTGATTTAAAGGCAGTCCACTTTTTTTTAAAGGAGACACACGATGAGACACGCTGACGATCAAAACTTGGCCAAAAACATTTGGCAGTCCGGGTGCCGCAAATAAGAGTTAAGCACCAGCTTGGCCCGAGTCTGGATATGAATGCATTTCCTGCATATCTCTTATGTGACAAACTGAAACGAACCAACTGTGATTCAGATTCCTGCAGCATAATCACGCTATTGTGAGTGGATTCTAACGTGATGGCTTACCATAATTTCTCTTTGCACCAGAGGTGATGCAAGGACAATTTCCCTTCCTTTTGTGCTCTGCAGAATTAAATTGACACTTTAAACAATTTTTCTTTCCATAATTAAAGCCATGTGAACTTGAAACGCACTTTTTTTTCTTTTATGAAGCCTGGTGAACCCTAATCCCAATCTGGCACGTTAAATCCTCTATCTTCCAAGAAGTGCTGAGACAGCCCAACGTGTTCAGAAGAGGTACAGTGCAGGTCCTTATCTGCCAGACTCTTAGCCTTTTTGCCCTGCACAGTAATTTCCAAATGATGAAGAGCTGGGGAGTGAGAATGAAGTGCCAGTGTATGAATGAAGTACTATTAAGGAAGGTGTTGGTTATGTTCAGTCTGTACGAATGTTATATTGTTACTTTAATGACAGTAATATTATTTATTTTCTGAACTTGACCTTTATGTGTATGGTCGAACAAAAATAAGTGCGTCAATGCTGTTGATCATGTTGAACTGGAAGGCAAACACCCAAAGACGGTGTTTCTATCACTTAAAAGTTACATTTATTTCTTGACCCTGAAAAGATGCCCGCTAAAATTTGGAATCAAATCTGTCTCCGTTTGTTTCATAGTTCACCGCCAAAAGCAGATCAATTGTTCCCTGGCCCAAGGCTTGTCTGTCCACCAAATTTGTTCATATATTTTTGAGATATCCTGCAGACAGATAAACTAGCACGGATGAAAACGTAACCCCACTGGCAGAGGTAAAAATGATCAGCTTACAGAATCCTGATTTGCAGTGTTCGACCTCCATTGGCAGGGTTTCTGTTTGTCCTTAAAAAGTCTTAAGACTTAATTCAAGGCCTTAAAAGGTCTTTTTTGTTGTTGTTTGTTGTTGTAAAGTCTTAAATATTTTTCAGAGGTCTTAAAAAATGTGAGTGGTGATGTCAGCTACTTTAGTATGTTGCCTTTGATGCAAAATGTATAGTGATTTACGTCACTTCAATGGTTGAAGGAACGAGTTTGTTTTTTGGCAGGAGAGCGGAAGCACACTCGCAACTTCCCTGCCCCGATCAGACTTCGGTGAGACACAGCATTCTGTTTGGGATAGTTTTGCATTCATTTTTGTCGCAAAATAGGTCTTAAATTGCGTTCTTAGTGGCATTAAAAAGGTCTTAAAAAATCTTAAATTTAACTTGCTGAAACCTGCAGAAACCCTGGTTGGACAAAAAAACAAGTTCTTAGGCCAAAAGACAGGAGTGAGTTAAAGTGAAAAGACATTACTTTTATGTTACTTTTATTCACTTATCTGCACAAGTATACAATGCATACAAATTTAAGGACATTTAAGATGTCATTGGATGGCAAAACAAAAGGAACTGTTACTATTGCCACTACTTGCCACTATATTTTGTAGTTTGTATATTGTATATTGCTGTGTGCTTTCTTTCTTGTTACTTTGTACATCCACTGCTGCATGACTGCAAATTCCCCTCGGGGGACAATGAAGAGACATCTAATCTAATCTAAAAATAATTCCTAACAAAACTTCCCATTTCTCTGCCAACTGTTTTCATTCATTAATTCAAGGACCCTTCAAAAATAAAGGCATCTGGTCCATCAGTTGGTATGAGACTTTGCGGTGTAGGTTTTGCTACATTTAATAAAATGCAAACATTAAATCCTATTTTAATCTTTATTGAAGCTGTATAGGCTCAGATGTACAAATCCCAATCTGAGTGATCAGAAACAGATTTTGCTGTTTTGAAATACCACATTTTCAGAGGTAATCCAATCTGATTACTCAAACCTTTGAAAACCCGGGCCCTTGTGGAAGGGAGAAGCCATCCAATCCTCCCTACGCTGTGATCCGCCCGCTGCGGTTCCTGAAGCAAGCCACTCCTGTGATCCCTTTTCACCAGGAGGTCTGCCCATACATGTTGTGGATCAGTTATCTCATCTGTATACAATATCATCCACTGATCTCAAGCCTCTGAGGACCGCAGGGAAGGAGACCTTGAGTATCTCTATAGCAGGCTCGCCTGGGGGTTAGGAGCCAAAGCATACATATTTACAGTGAAATGTCATTATCGGTGATTCGCCAGGGGAGCCTCCCGGTGAATGTGTGTACTCAAGGAGAGGTTATTCCAACTGCAGCCTGCTATGTGGCCGAGGCGATGGGGGGGGTATGATTTGAACCTGGATGATATCGCTGGATCATTTATCACTCCAGTGCCTCCGTGGCTCAGGGTTCAGCGCAGAAGGTTGCATATTTCCAAGTCGTTCCCGCTCACTCCCGCCATATGGCCGCGACCGCAGAAGAGGTGGCCGGTGAAAAGAGTTTGAGTTGTAAAAGACGGGAGACGAAGGGAATGAACATCCCACCTATAAATAGAGAGTACGCACGCATGACAGATGGACCCGAAACCTGGTGATGCCATCGACATCTGGTCCATTGAACTCTTTTCCGCGGCGGACCTCGGCGGATGTTTCTTTTTTTCCATTACCTTCCCTCCTGCCACCTTGTGCACTGGAGAGGGAAATTCGCCACACAAGTCCCAAGTGCAGCCATGTCACCAAACACCTTTGCTTGTAGAACAACTTTCACTGTATGGCTGAAAGTGCAAAAGGGTGTTGATTCCCTCATGGCTGTGCTATGTCAATTAATGTGGCTTTGATTTTTTATTTTTTTTTTGGTACACGGACGATTTTTGTCTACCCAGCTCATATTTACTCTCAAAATGTTGGGAAATGAAAAGATTACCATCCTCCGGCACAAAAGGATTATGTGAAGGCAAGGCTTTGTTAATCGGTAAATAACAAATACGTTCGCTGACAGTAGAAAACTTCATGAGCTGGGATTTGAATCCGGGTCATGAAAGGTAAATGTCTCCAACCATCTGCCCCCCCTCCTGACAGGAAATGTATTTGAAATGCATGGTGGCATGCTCTGAATCACTATGCTAAGGTTGAAAGGAAAAGGGAGCTAAAACTAGGAGATAATGGAAAAAAATGCCACATAAAATTAACAAATAATAAAATAAATATAAAGACAATATGGCAATGTAAAAATAAAAAATAATTTCGTGATGTGCATTGCTTTTGCATCTGCTCCAATATTATAGTACGCGCTTTAGGATACATTATCAGGGTTGCGAGCTCACTGTGGCATTTGTTTACCTCCGCTTAACGTATCATTGATTAATGGACTTGAAACAGATGCTATCAGAGCTGTATTATCCATGCAATTCAGAAACAATGTGGACTTTGGCACGAAAGCAAAACCCACACTCGGTGGGGGGGGGTGCAAAGATCACACTCTGGCCAGAACGTCGACAACAGTGGGAGGCCTTGCCAAAAAAGGCTGTCCCGAGATAAATGTAGAAGTGAAATGATTAACGGGGCACTTAACAAACAAACATGAGCTGAATAGTATTATATCCATCATCTCACATGCCTCCAAACTCTAATAACATTGTTTATTATTTCATTTGAGTGTTTGACTTGAGTGATGAGGACGATGCTGACACAATTTCAGCCAAAATATTCTTTCAATGGATTATAGGTGAAGTTTGGCTGTCCCGGCTCATTTTGTGTCTGTAGATGTTATTTTCAGGACAGCAGCGTAGACCGCCTCCCAGCCAAGGCGCTGACATAAATTTCTCCCCGCCATGGACAAAACCGGCAGACGTCCAAACGCGCAAATGAATTATTAGAAGTTCCGTCGGACTACAAATCGCTGACTGCCTGGAATAACAAATCGCTTCAAGGATTTTGCCGCTTCGGGAGAGGCAGGGCTTTTGAGCCCCACTTGTGCGGAGGCCTGATGCGCTTGGCCCAGAAATGAGATTGAAAGTGTTCTGAAGAGCTTCCGATGCGTCATCCGAGACCAAAGCTGGACGGCAACTGGTTCCCCGAGGAGATCATTAGAAGTGGGAGTTCGGTCTGTTTGTTGTTTTGTTTTTTTACCCTAACCAACCAGCCTAACCTTAACCCTAACAGCAGATATCTGTTGTGAATTTTATTATTTGTCATGATTTAAGTCTAATGTTGATTTGGGAAGCAAATGGGCCAATGGTCTGAATATCTCATTTGAATGTTAACAAAGGTCAAATAACAATATGTCAATGGTTATGCATATACATTTGTATAGGGACTACGTTACCCATAAGGCCTAGAGAGAAATAAAAGTTCAACAGTCAAGTTGTGTGCGCAAGCGGCGCTGTTGTTATTACACGTGCTAATGTTCAGTAAAAACTAAGTTCGGCTTAAAGAACGTTTCCTCGTCGTCATTGAAGGTAGTTATTCTACAATATCTTCAGATCAGTCGGAACCACCTCTGTGAGAGTTTGAGTCATGATATTTTGCTCTTTACTACTTGATGATGAGGAAATAAACATGTTTTTGTTGATTAAGATGAAGAGACATTTCAATCTTTTTCCTAGATTGTACCACTTTAATTGAAAAGAATATGATAGAATATATTTGTAGCTTTTGATATAATTGAAGAAAATGAATGTAAACTACAGATTTTGTACAGATCTTGTACAATTTTGATTTTTGCTTCAGCATTTTCTTGTACTCTTAAGCAGCTGCATGCACCGCTCTGCAAAATAGTGCAAAATATTGAAAGTTGTCATGGTTAAACTGAAAATTAAAGCGACTTGAATGATTTTTTGCCATGATTTTTTTCTATTGACCCGGACTAATTTGGAGAGCCTCACCAGGGCAGGCAAGACATCAGCAGCTCTGTAGCGAAGCAGTCGGTGAGATTTTCGGGCTGATGGGCGTGATTGAAAACGATGGGAAAACTAGGGCCCGGGTTGAAAAAAGGATGGAATTCTCCTTTAATATGGAGGGGTTTGCTTCATGACCAACAACAAGTGGTGCAACCCCAAGGACATTAAGACTCTTTCTCGTTCCTGCTCGTCGAACCTGGAACATCTGACGATCTCATGCCGTCCATTCTACCTTCACGGGGAGTTCAGCTCGGTCATCACCACAGCCGTCTACATACCACCACAAGCGGACACCGACGTAGCACTATCGGACCTACATGATGTGTTATGTCGGCGTCAGAACAAGCATCCCGACGCGGCTATGGTGGTGGCTGGGGACTTTAATAGGGCGAACCTAAAAAAAGTCATGCCGAACTTTCACCAGCACATTACGTGTGCTACCAGAGGGGAAAGAACGTTGGACCACTGCTATACGCCGTTCAAGAGAGGCTACAAGGCTGTCTCTCTCCCTCCGTTCGGTAAATCAGACCATGCCGCCATTTTCCTGCTACCGGAGTATAAACAAAGGATAGCACGGGAAGCGGGTAGTGACGAGGGACGTAAAGCGGTGGTCTGACCAATCAGAGGCTGAGCTACAGGACGCTCTGCGTGACGTCGACTGGGACATGTTCCAATCCAGTTCCAGGGACGTCAGCGAGTTTACGGAAGTAGTAACGAGCTTCATAGCAACGCTAGTGGACACCATCGTCCCCACGGTGAAAGTTAGGTCCTTTCCTAACCAAAAACCGTGGGTTGATAGATCCATCCGCGACGCTTTGAACGCCCGTACTGCTGCCTATAACTCCGGTCTTGTATCCGGCAACATGGACGAGCACAAGGCAGCGTCCTATGGACTGAGAAGGGCAGTGAAGGAGGCCAAGAGGAGGTATAGGGACAAAGTGGAGTCGCAGATGGAGCAGCGCGACACCAGACGCCTATGGCAGGGGCTACGGACTATAATGGACTACCAGGGCAGACCCCCCGCAATTGTGAGTGCCGACGCATCCCTAGCGGAGGACCTGAACTCATTTTATGCAACAA
The DNA here is from genome assembly GCA_034670405.1 of Hoplostethus atlanticus. Taxonomy (NCBI): domain Eukaryota; kingdom Metazoa; phylum Chordata; class Actinopteri; order Trachichthyiformes; family Trachichthyidae; genus Hoplostethus; species Hoplostethus atlanticus. The sequence goes on from JAXDDX010000789.1 coordinate 6,439, forward strand.
CAGCGCTAGCTCGCCGGCTAACAACATCACCGTTAGCGCAGCCGGAGTGAGTTCTACCGCTGGGGATGAACACACACTCTCTGTGACCGAGCACAGTGTGAGGAGGGCTCTGACGAGGGTGAACACCAGGAAAGCTGCTGGTCCAGATGGCATATCTGGGCGAGTACTGAAGACCTGTGCTACTCAGCTAGCTCCAGTGTTCACCACTATATTCAACATCTCCCTGGCTGAGTCTGTGGTCCCCCGCCTGCTTCAAGAGATCCACTATTGTCCCTATGCCCAAGAATGCTTCTCCAGCATGCTTGAATGACTACCCACCGGTGGCCCTCACCTCGGTGGTCATGAAATGCTTCGAGAGGCTGATAAAGGACTACATCTGCGCCTTCCTCCCTTGCTCCATGGACCCGCTGCAGTTTGCTTATCGTCCCAACAGATCCACGGATGATGCTGTCTCCCAGGTACTGCACACCACACTCTCTCATCTGGACAGCCGGAAGGGGGGCTATGTGAGACTGCTGTTCATTGACTATAGTTCAGCTTTCAATACCATAGTCCCCACCAGACTGGCTGGCAAGTTGATTGAGCTGGGGACTGAACACCCCCCTGTGTGCCTGGATCCTGGACTTCCCTGACTGCCAGGCCCCAGGTGGTCAGGGTGGGTAGACACACCTCCAACCCCCCTCACCCTGAACACAGGATCCCCCCAGGGTTGCGTCCTCAGCCCCCTACTGTACTCCCTGTACACACATGACTGTGTGGCCAGGTTCAGCTCCAACACCATCATTAAGTTTGCGGATGACACAGTGGTGGTGGGCCTGATCTCCAACAACGACGAGAAGGCCTACCTGGAGGAAGTTGCTGATCTGTCACTCTGGTGCCAGGACAACAGCCTCCTCCTGAATGTCACCAAAACTAAGGAGCTGATTGTGGACTTTAGGAGGACACAACAACAGAGGACGTACTCACCATTGGGGATTAATGGGACTACTGTGGAGAGGGTGAGCAGGTATAAATACCTGGGAGTCCACATCACTGATGATCTGACATGGACAACACACACAGACACTCTGGTGAGAAAGGCGAGGCAGCGCCTTTAACCACTTCAGGCAACTGAGGAAATTTAAAGTCTCCCGGAGGATCCTTCAGTCCTTCTACTCTGGAGCTGTAGAGAGCATCCTGACAGGAAGCATCACTGCCTGGTTTGGCAACAGCTCCGCTCAGGACAGGAAGGCTCTGCAGAGAGTAGTGCGTTCGGCTGAACGCACTATTGGAACTACACTCCCCACCCTGCAGGACTTATACACCAGGAGGTGCAGAACCAGAGCCTGCAGGATCATGAAGGATCCTCACCACCCCCAACAACGGACTGTTTCAGCTGCTGCGGTCAGGCAAGCGCCTCCGTAGTCACGCTGCCAAAACAGAGAGACTGAGACGGAGTTTCTTTCCTCAGGCCATCAGGACTGTGAACTCTGACCTCACCAGGCCCCCACCAAGACACACACACTGCCCCTCTTATGCACACACACACACTTAGGTAAAGACTACACATAATTTTAATTTATATTATATTATACATACAATTTCCCTTTTTTACTATATTTTTTTATAAAGTGCTCTTATTGTAAATATTGTGTTGTTTTTTTATATAGAGCTCTTAAAAAACTGTGACATTGTAAATATTGTGTTGGTTATTGTTATTTTGCACATTCTGCTGAGCATTGCCACTTTGCATTTCACTGCACACCTCGTGTGTGTATGTGACAATTAAACTTCTTGAATCTTGAATCTTGAATATGCTGGACGTCACTCTGACCAGCCAGCTCTGCCCTTAGCCGTTTTCCCTCAGTTCTAGCTAGCCGGTATTAAGCCAGATCAGACACCAGAGTTTCTCCGGTCTTGCATCAGCGCTTCTCTCCCCAACGAAAGATCCCTGACCCACGGCGAGAATATCCAGCAAGGGGGAAAGAAGAAGAAGAAAAAAAAAAAAAATTACTTCTACTGCCTTGTATTGTGCGTGTAACCACTTCTGATTAGAGACTCTGCCCAAACGAGGCCTTTATTTAAGCATTAATTTTGTCAGCAGTGATTCATCGGTGATGCGAGAGCCGTGATTGCCCTGGAGGAACTGTGGCTAGTGTATAAAAGAAGGGAGGGAAGGGGGTTTGGGGGGAGGGAGGGAGGGAGGGAGGGAGGGAGGGGAGGGGAGGGGGGGTGCTCTCTCTGACTGAAAATGCTAACATTCACATTTCCCTCAAGACTTTGCTGCAATGAATAGGGCGACTTGATTTTCATTCAGATAGAAAGCTAATGGTATTAGAGGCTATGTTTCTCCCCCGCCCGCCTGCCAGCCCGCCCTTACCCTTTTCCCCTCCTCAGCAGCCCCTCTCTCTCTGTTAGCAGGACACACACACACACACACACACACACTGATCGCAAAGATGGTTTTCAGGGACTCGCGGCCATTTCCTCAGTGAAGCCCAAGACAACAACCATGCATCACATTATCTCGCTTATTCCCCTGTTTGCGCCTCCATGGGTGATTTGCTTGGAAATTAATGTTTGGGGAAGGGGATTTTCAGATATCCGGCCCCGCACCCGGGCTTGTTGCACAAAATGGAATAGATATGACATCTTACTGTGGATCTTTCCTCTTTTCTTTATTTTTTTCATTCTGGCAACCGCTGAGTTTTTAACACGATTCAACAAGTTGATTTCATTTTCAGACTTGCTCTAGCACTGAAGCGTTATTACTGATCCAATAATGGGAACCATCAATAATGTCGTTTTTTGCAGTGGACACCCTCAGGGAAGATAACTTAAATAAAGCGCATTTGCTTCCACGAGTACATGTATGGAATCAGATTTGGGGTCAAAATGTATCCAGCAAAAGATTGACAATATCAAACAAACATTTCAAATTTAACAGCAAAAATAATTTAAGCTTATTATTTAATAATTTCATAATAATTTCATTTCGGAATCAAAATTTCATATTCAATTGCCAATGATGGATTCACATCGGTATCCCTTGATTACGACTTTCTCCGCATTGTACATACAATTCTCTCATGTAGGCGGGCTTTAGAGGGATACATCTCCATTGGTGAATGTGCTCTAGAGTGACAGCTCAATCATCTCAATCTCTCAGCCTTTTTCTTTGCAATAAAATTTATTTTGCTGTCAATTTGAAATGTTTTGTTTGATATTGTCAATCTTTTGTTTCATACATTATGACCCAAATCTGATTCCATATCCACAAGGGTTGGACTGATATATTGGGCAATAATATATATATGGTATATCTGTATCGGCAGCTTCAATCCAAAAATATCAATTATTGGGGTTCAAAAGCTTGTGTTGGTTGAACCCAAGTTATAAAAGTGCCATTGGTTCATGCAGGTAAAAGGTACATCACTTTTCTACTTTTAAAACAAATGACGCTATGCCGAAAGACTTTTAGGTTGGACTTATTTTGCCAAGGGCTGCCTGACCACGCTGCAGCTCTGTCTGAACAAGAGACTGATGCATAAACATGTATTTTTTCTCCCATTCCTTTGGACGCAGCACAAACCTATTTCACAGGATATACAAACGATTGAAAGGTCAAGGATTTAAGGCGGCGCGGAGCCGGATCCACACTTTTTTTTTTCAATTTCGCTGAGGTCACACATGCCAATCATGCCAGACTTTCCCCTGTGAGCCCGGGCATCTTTGCCAACTGCATCTTAATCGTCAAAATACCGTGCACAATAGAGGAATATTCTCTCTCTCTCTCTCTCCTCATTCTCCTTGTCGTTCTGCTTCTCTCCACCTCAGTCTGATCTTGACGAGCTATAGAAATGTGCCTTCATCTAAGAAACTGCACTGTTTGTGTTGTTAATTTGATTTTAATGAAGTGCCTCGCTCTTCCTCCCTTTCTCTCGAAGAAAATCTCAAATTGCCACACTTACAGAGAAGCCTGTTTGCCATGTTATACTTATTAACAATATTGAATCAGGGGTGTTCATTTATACTTGATGAAGAGGCTGAATTTATTTCCCCTAACTTCCCCCTCCCACCCTTGTAATCTCCCTCTTAACCATTGTTTTGCACAATGCATGCATACACCCATGCCTCGGGATTAGAGTCTCTTAAAGAGGAATTATTCCTGCAGTGGCCAACCACTGTGCCATAATCAATTTGATGTTGCATAAAAGGTCATTTAACTCCTTTAAACAAATGGAGTCTGATTAATATTTCATACATCCATCGATTCTCAGTGACCTTTCCATTGGAGAGTGGGTCAATTATCTCGCGCAGATAATTGTGAATGAAAGCGTTCCCTCTCCTCCCACTGGCACGTTCATCATAGTTATCAGGGAACGGGGGGACGAAGAGCGCGGCGTGAAAAGTATATTGTTTTCTCCAACCATGCGCGTTGATTTGTTTACTCCAGGGAGCTCATACTTAGATAATTAGACAGGGCAGAGCGAGTCAAGAGAGGAGTTCACACTGCAGGCGAAACTGATCACGTCAAAGAAGACCTGGAGCAGAACACGCCGTGAAGACGACGGAGGCACGACACAACACTGACCTCAGTCAGGTTTTGTGGTATTAAGGACAATGATTCTAAGTCAACTTGCTAGCAAAGTTTGAGGAGAGGAGGGTTTGAATAAATAGGGTTGACAAAATGTGGCGATAAAGCCTAGGGGGGGGAGAGAAAAATGGAACCCTCCAAAAGGTACGTTTTCCAATTCCCAATGACACGGTTGTAATCACCTCCAAATAACACTGCGGACACAAACACAACTCTCACATTTCTGGATGTATTATTGAAAAGCAGACACTCCACGTCCGTTCTGTTTTGACGCCACTTTCTCTGCAGAAGTCATTCCGGCCACCCTAGGGATGTCCAATCAACACATACAATGATATGATGCATGGAAGTTAGGATGATAGCACAAAATCCAAACAGTCAGAATGCAACGCTAATAAGATGCGCTTGAAGTCAGAATTTGCAACATAATAAGCCAAATAATGCATTTATGCACAGAGATGAAATCCAAAGAAGTCCACAATATGTCAAAAATTTTGGAAATTGTGGAAAAAATTTGGAAATCCAATGACATCCTCGTTTTGTTTTTGTTTGTTTGTTAGGTTTTTTTTGTGTTGCTAAGTGCTCGTTGTTGGGTGTTTCGCACTGCTCTTCCCAGAGATTACCTGTCAATCAAACGGTGTGTCCAGCACTGTAGTCTTTCTCCTTCGATTTTCTGTTATGGAGTTTGAGTTTCTTTGTCTGTTCAGCCATGGTGGCTATCGCCAGTTCTTCTTTTTATTTTCAAACTAACCAGAAATGTAAAAATGCATCACTTCCTGTCTCCAGAGGACTTTTCCCAGAAAAGACCTGCCTTAGGTGGTTTAGACCAACAAATGGAAAAGCTTTCATGAACTGCTGTAGGTGAACCCTATTGTATTATATTACTTGGCCATAAAGTAGCAAAACAGCATTTATTCATATGAAAGGTCACTGATTACTACTTTAAATGGCATAATAAATCAACATTTACGTAGACAACTCAAGTCCCAATCTGTGCCTGCAGTATGGCACCCCCTGTTGAAACTCTCTAATCCTACATCTGGCTTCACTTACACAGTGATTCATTAGACTGAAGACATTTTCACTCTGAATTTTTAGCCTCAGCTTTTGATAGTAGTCAGTATGTGACAGCTAAATTGTTTTCCATGCTTTTGAAGCCTTTACAAATAACACCCATAAACATTAAAACCACTGAAGGTGAAGTGAATAACATCGATTATCTAGTTACAATGGCACCTGTCAAGGGTGGGGATATTTTGGGGAAGCAAGTGAACAGTCAGTTCTTGAAGTTGATGTGTTAGAAAGCAGGAAAAAAAGGGCAAGCGTAAGGATTTTGAGCAACTTTGACAAGGGCCAAAATTGTGAGGCTAACGACTGGGTCAGAGCATTCCAAAACGCCCAGGTCTGTGGGGGTGTTCCTGGTATGCAGGGGTTAGTACCTACCAAAAGTGGTCCAGGGAAGGACAACCGGTGAACCGGCGATAGGGTCATGGGCGGGCAAGGCTCATTGATGCGCTGGGGACGAAGGCTAGCCTGTCGGGTCCGATCCCACAGAAAGCTACTGTAGCCCCAAATTGCTGAAAAAGTTAATGCTGGCTATGATAGAAAGGTGTCAGAACACACAGAACACACACACTTGCTGCGTATTGGGGCGGGTGTGTGCGCCCGTTTACCTGGGAAGAGATGGCACCAGGAGTTGCACTATGGGAAAAAAGGCAACCCCGGGCGGAGGCAGTGTGATGTTTCTGGCAATGTTCTGCTGGGAAACCTTGGGTCCTGGCATTCATGTGGATTTTACTTTGAAAAGTACCACCTACCTAAACATTGTTGCAGGACCAAGTACACCCCTTCATGGCAACGATATTCCCTGATGGCAGTGGCCTCTTTCAGCAGGATAATGCGCCCTGCCACGCTGCAAAAATTGTTCAAATAAGGGTTTTTGAGGAACATGACAAAGGAGTTAAAGGGTGTTGACTTGACCCTCCAAATTCCCCAGATCTCAATCCGTTTCAAGCTTCTGTGGGATGTGCTGGAAAAACAAGTCCGATCCATGGAGGCCCCACCCCCTCGCAACTTACGGGACTTAAAGGATCTGCTGCTAACGTTTTTGTTCCAGAACCACAGGACACCTTCAGAGGTCTTGTGGAGTCCATGCCTCGACGGTCAGAGCTGTTTTGGTGGCACGAGGGGGACCTAAAACAATATTAGGCAGGTGGATTTAACGTTAGGGCTGATGGGTGTATATCTACGTATGTAGATATACCCATAAGGGGGATGGTGAAAAAAATTTTGCTCTGCAGGTTTTTCCTGTTATTATTGATACCAAAATGCTTAATCAGGGTACTCCCAGGATTCTCCAAGTTAAATTTAAAGACTTTTTAAGATCTTTTTAATACCACTTAGAATGAAATTTAATGCCAACTTCACGGCCATACGGGCAAAAGTATAAAAGGATATAATGGAAAATCAGTATGGATTTTAAGCCCTAGAAAATTTAATTATTTACCAAGTATTGAATTTAAAAACCATGATCACATGATCAGCGCCCAAAAACGCTCGGCGCTGGCATTCATTTCCTATTTGGCAAGCTTTTGCCGGCCGAACCAAGCGTTGCCGCCGAACCAAGCGTCACCGCCGCCCTCGGCGTTCTGCGCCCGGGGCACAGACACTGGGAGACCCTCTGGCGCGGGCGCTCAAAGTTCAACTATATTCAACTTTAAACCTTCGCGACGCGCAACCAATCACTGGAATCTAATAGCTCTTAGTTTGCTATTCATTAGTGATCGGGTTAGAGATAGAGAGCAGTGGGAAAAAGAGCGGCGTTTGATATCATAGCCGCAAAATTTAAAAAAAAAAATTATAGAAGAGAAACTTTTTTTAAATGTGTGTCGGAGCATCCCGAATTATACAAACATAAATAAATACCATGATCTGACTAAAAGTCCGTCTCATGGAATGAGGGTCGGTTTACAGGACGGGACTACCAGGTTTGGTTGACAGCGTTAGTACAGGACGTATATGCAGCCAGTCTACATTCACTTCTATGGCTGTGCTAGTATGATCATTGGCGATGTGGTTAGCTATGGTCACCGGCTGATGCGGGTTTGTCTCGCCCAACCTGGCGTTGGATGCCGACGCTTTGCGCGGATCATGTGAAAGCCCCTTAAAATGAACACTTGCCCCATTCTGAGGCGACGAGCTAGCTCGTTAGCAGCACACTCCAGGGGTTCAAGAGCGTCAATACCGGGACTAAACATTACCTGTACTGTTTAAGACCTTTGTAAACGAAATTCATTTACTTTTAAGGCCTTATTTTGAGAATATTAAATTCAATGCTTTTTTAATACTTTAAGACCCCCCGCGGGTACCCTTTTAAAATCCACTTGAGTGTTACAAGTCAAACTGTATGAGATTGTCAGGATTACGGTTAAATCTGGACCCAAATGCAGCCCACGACTAGGGAGTATGAGAAAAGGATTTATTGACGGAGCGGGTTTGTTTGGGAAGGTGGGGGGTGCAGTGCTGGGCTGGTTGGAACTGGGGCAAGCAGATGAGGCAGGAGCGAGGGGGGCAGACAGAGCGGGAGCAGGCAGGGTGAGGCAGGAACAGGGAGAACCGGCAGGCCTGGTGGGTTTCAGTGGGGAGACACGAGGAAGGAGGCACACAAGGGATCACTGAAGACAAGAACAAACAATTAGAAAAACCCGAAGGCACACAAAGGAAGATAACTCTGATAAGGATCAAGAGCGGCCGAGAAAAGTGACTACCACAGTAGTTGGCGGAAAATCTGGCGAAGAGTGGTTGAAGAGCCGGGGTTTAAGTACTGCAGGGTTGATGTCTTGATAGGCAGGTGGGGGAGGAGAGGCAGGGCCGGGAGAGAACCCACACCCAAAACCCACACACACACAACCACATAGAGACAGACATAGAGACAGAACATAGAGACAGACAGGGAGGTAAAAACATAGGGGAACCCTGGGGTCGGGGCTGGAGCCGTGACAGAGATGAATTATTATATGAGATATGAGATTAGTTCTTTAGGTTGATTGCAGTCCTTCGGTTGGACTTTTGATTTAAATCTTTATTGGCATCATTAACGGGCTCCTAAATCCAGATTTGTTTGCAAAAAAATGTCCCTATAAGATCCAATAATTATGGCAACAGACATAAAAACATAGACATAGACTTAAGCCTTTAGCTGTTATAATAAGAAATAAAACCCAGTAAGAGGACTTGCTATGACAAAGTAAGTAATCTATGATTTTAATGGCCCTCCAGCAGAGACCAAGGAATTTTGCAGCAATATCAAGCTAGCTAATTAGACAGAGATCCAACAGAAATGGTTCGGGTGAAGAGGTAAAACATCACCATGTGAAAATTTTCTCAGGGTGAGAAGTTCAGAGAAGTTGCCTCCTCTGGATATTAAATACCGAGTGCAATTATGCACATTTAATAAGTCGATGGGTTGATCCAAATTTTAGTAATCTCATACTTTTTTTTTGTGCTCTGGCATTGCCACTGCTGAAAATACATATTAATTGAGTCAAACACACCATAAACTATCTATCTGTCTTTCTATCTATCTATGCATGTAACGGAAAATTTTCGCCACCACAATTGCTTATTACATTCGGCATTCGGGGTAATTAACAAGTGTCTTTTGTAGATAGAGTACCCCTAATCTCACAACGTTCTTGAATTTTATAAAATTCCATCTAACAAGTGCTTGATTGATGATTGAAGTTATGGCATAATGGAGTTAATTAACTAAACTCTGCATACTTTGTCCAGTATCCCCAACCAGTCATCACTCATACTCAAGCATGCAGCATGGGGAATAATCAGCTGAAATGGTATTCAGTCAGTAGCCATACGGTGTGAGATCCAGTGGCGGGTCAGTATTTACATATATCTCGTGTAGGAGTGCTGATGTGAACAGGTTTTACAGTTAAGTCGAAATAAAATTTGCACCCGAGAGATCTGGTCGTCTAAGAAGCTGGGTTGAGCGTCTCACTCACAAAATCTTTGATCACAAAAGACACTTCAGCAGTACTAATACTCTGACGTTTGGAATAGAAATAAGTAGCCAGTTGCCTTTGGGGCTGTTCATGAAGATTTTTAAACCCTGAATTCCCGCTCAGAATAGAAATATGTATTATTATGAAGAATTTTAGCCCTATAGAATTTCTTACCCCATTGGTATTAATGTGTGTACATCATAAACCCCATGCTTTATACAGGTCATGATTGACAGTTTGGGGAACCAACCTTGTAATTATAGAAATTTAGTTTTTTCCATCATTCCTTATTTAATCAAATCTAGCCTTGTCTTAACATAAATGAAGGATCTATATTTACCAATTTTTATGTTTTTTTTTAGAGGAAATTGTGCATGAGTACAATGAAAATAGGGAATTAATGCAGGTGCAAAAAAATAAGTAAGTATAGTATAAGGTAGTATGAGCTGAGTAGGGCAGAAAAATTTTAAAAAAAAATGTCTCCTCCGCCCCCGACTGGAGATGGGTGGACATATTGAGGAGAGAATTCCTACCCATCAAAAGACCCTTTGTAGTGTCCTGAGACTCGCCGTCACCATTGTGTAATGTTAGCTAGCTAGTAGGCTAATTTCCAACATGTCGTCAAATGGATGTCAGAGGTTTTAAGGTTTAGATAGGGATTTTTATGAGGTTATTCCTCTATGATATATGAAATTAAATGACCACCCCCTGTATGGTTCATAAACTTTCAAGCTTAACTGTATACTGTGACATAACCATCCTTTGCATGACTTTTTGAAAATGTTTGTTTTAATTTGATTGGTTCATCAAGGGACCATACACACGAAGCATTTAGCCTCTTGGACTGATTTTATTCAGTTATTTAGTTCTCCTATACTTATCCCACACTTAATTGTGTTGAGAAAACCTCAAATTATAGCTGAAAAGCTTTTTCATTTACGCAAAATTCTAAAAATTTTGTCATTGAATTTACACATACAGCTTTGATCCCACACTTGGGTTGCTTTCAGAATACAAAAAGGGGAGACAGTGTCTCAGTACAATGCTTTACTTGAGCATTTACAATATCAACCCTCAAGGGCACAAATACATGCACTACAAAATCCACATTGGTTTGCTGTCTAGCTATTTCGCTAGCCTTGCTAGCTAGTTGGATAGCTAATAGCACAAGAAACATCAATGTAGTAAGGTTCATGAATAATGCGGATGGTCATTTACATTTTTCCATCACCTCAATGCAATGACATGAATAGTATATTTTATAAAAATAAAACAATATCACACAATGAATATTTGGATGATTTCAACAATGGGCCCTCTAATGTTAAAGGTTAATTAACTGATTTCATGGGTTTTTCCCCTAGTTAGTGCAGATTTAACCCCAATTAGCCAAACCAAATTATTTGCCTCCAGCCAGGGAACAATTCAAATCAGCTAGAGCATCACCGTCCTCTGACTGGTAGTAATTCAGCAGGCGCAGCACCTTAACATAACACAAATCACCAGAAATAGAAATGCACCATTAATGTCTCAGACTAATCCAAAACGATTTGCGAATACAGCAACCATAATCTTTATTTTTATTTTTAAAGTGATTAGTAAATCTTCAGATGCCTTTTACTGGGGGGAAGATAAAAATATATGATCACCATAGGGTTTTATTTAATCTGCAATAGTGACAGTTTTGCATTTATAGTGTTTGATGTTGGGTTTAATAGCATGTCTTCAGCCACAGAGACTTTCTGCTTGTTACTTGATAATTGCACGGAGACTGTGAGGCATCACCCATCAGGGTTCTCCTGGGTTTAGCTGGTAATTTGGCAGTGAAATTTTAAAAAAAATTCAACCTGCCTCGTGGAGGGAGATGATTAGAGGAATCTGTCACATGAGGAGGCAGCGGAGAATGACAGACTCTGAATACACTGTTGGCTGGGCACGACTCCTACGTTTCATTATTAGTGGCTTTATCCAAGTAGATTATTACATTTCTATAATGTCCGATCTTCAAAAAATATCTGAAAAATACGGGGCTTTTCGTTATCCAGGCGTGACAGCATCCCTTCGCTGCATTTTTGAAATCTTTTCCATTAAAGCAAATGAATAAAGGGCCGCTGTTTTGATTTGCATGTTCTCATTAAAAACGCTCACCGCTGTCTTTTGTTTGCTAATTGAATGCTTCTCATTTTCCTCATTTTTGTGTTTTGTGACAGAAATTATGCATTCTCGTGCATAATTGGAGTGACCACAGCGATTATTTAGCGTAGATTATCAATAGTTTTAAAACTCAGCCAATGGGAAATGGAAAACCTTCCATTGTCAAATGAGATTTCTGAACAGATATCTTCTTTCCCTTGATATTATGTAGATGTATTTGCATGTTAGTGGTGGTTATTTTTTTCCAGTTTACTCAAAGAGGCCATGGACACTGTGGTAAGTCAGCGGCACAACCATAGGTATCTCTCTCTCTCTCTCTCTCTCTCTCCCTCTCCTTTCCCCCTCTCCCTCTCCCACTACCCCCAACCACAAACCTTCAAGCCCTTTTCCAAGTCGCTGACTAGCAAATGTCCTGTTTGAATTAAAGTTAGATATTTTAATTAACTCTTTGCACAACTTTTTTGCTCCACTACTGGGAAGTTTGTGGATAGGCCAATTTCACCCGCCAACATCTTCCAAACAATGAACAATTATTGGTGTGACATTCTGTAAAGATATGTCTTTTTTTTTATTTTTTATCCCAAGTTCTCTTACAGCTAGAACATGACAGTAACTTCAGTAAATGAGAGGCTGCTTTAAGTTGTGAGAAATGTCAAATTTCATTAGTCTCAATCATATACATAATGAAGCGTTGGCAAGAGATAGCACGTTCTCCCGCCTCCCACGGTTCCAATGTAATGGGCGATCTTTATTAAGTTGCTGTGTCCCATTAGAGATACTGTTGATGACTAGCTGACGTGGACAACCCCCCCACCCCAAAGTGTCATAGTGCATCTCCAGTGGGTCTCACGTTCAGGTTGTGGCGACCTGGTCGAGGTCTGAAGCACAAGTTCAAGCAACTGTCTGAGATGAATGCTTCTGTAGAAATGCAGGTGGTCGCAATATGAATCACCAAACAAATTGGTCTTAAATTGTCAATAAAGGAAGCAGAAGAGTTGGTCATTTTTTCTGAATTGCGGCAGTTAATACAGGCAACCTTACCAACAGTGCAGTCTGCGATGTGCACTACCTAAATATTAAGGGTTTCATTCCAAACCGTTTGAACATTCCGATGCCTACTCTTTCGAAACGCATCATCGGTTGCCATTAAAGTTGAGTCATTTAGTGGACGTTTAAAATAAATAGTGACTTTCATTTCAGGTAGAGAGATATTTCCACAACAATCAAACCCTTGAATCAAAATGTTCAGTCATCTTTGAATGAGCAGTGACACGTGACTATGACCTCATTTGAAGTTTTTGCTGGCTAGACACTCAAAAAGATCAAACCTTTCATCCATTGACAGTGTCTTGACTGAGGCACACAGCATATAAAACATAAGGCAGAAGGTTTAGAGAAGTGGGTTTGATACCTTTAGGCCATTTAACCCTCAACTGCTCCAGTGGAGCTGCTCAGTGGCCACCAGTAGAAGACTGTGGTTGAACTGGCAGCACCCAGTGGCCACCAGTAGAAGACTGTGGGCTGGAATGAATGTTTGAATGTATGTTTCTCTACTGCCGGCCAGTTGGGGCAGTTTGGGGGTTCGGCGCCTTGCTCAAGGACACCTCAGCAGTCGTTGTTGAGCGAGGGGAGGTGTTACTCATTCACTTTCTGCACCCACATCCTCCAAGCCGATCCAGGGATTTGAACCGACGACCCTCCAGTCGCAATTAGAAGCAGGGCTTTGCAGAGCACTCAGCAAACCCTCTTAAGCTGAATATAGGGCAATCAAGATAAAAACAAGGTAAAAAAAAATGTGTGGCAATCTCTTTCCATCATATGATATTGGATAGCCTCATGATACTAGGTCACCTAATTGACTCACCTTTTTAAGTTAGTGCAAAACTCCTAATTGACTTATAATGTGAGTCTGGTTATTAGGACTATAAATGTGAATCAACCATGAACTATATAGCTATATCTGCTATAAAACAGAAGCTGTACAGTAAGAGAAAAAAAACCCAACCTAGCTCTCTGACTTCTGGATGCGTGTAACTGTAATAACATCAGCAGTCTTGACGTGCCGAGTTGCTCCAGACCGTAGAATCGCACAAAACTGCTTCAATCCATACTGCAACCAGAACTGTTTGATTCTCAATGAGCTTACTCATTAGCCCCTGTAGCAAACATGGCTCAGACACCCGATAACAGCAACACATACCTCATGGTGATTGACCCCTGCCCAACTCCACTTCCCCCTCCTGCTTCTTCTGTACTGTTAAAACTCGAAAAAAGGAGCAGAACCAAAATATCTGGCTCCAAAACATCCAAAAGTCTTTCAAGAATGCTCGCCCTTTGATGAATTTTTAAAAACGCAGAGTTTTATCCTCGGGAGTGGCAACGTAGCAGCCCCACAGTGGACTGGATGCTCGCATTTCTTTCCATAAATCAATAAGTCAACCAAAAGGTGCTGATGTTTCATACACCTACACACATTCCTCTTCATCTGCCAAACAATGTAAGTATACGGCTCGCTGCGAACCTTAAAACAATCAACAGAGATGTTTGATGTGTTTTATGAAAAAAAAAAACATTGCCCACCTGGTGGGTGGTGGCAACATGTGACAGTAAAGATTTACATGTTATTAGCTCTGTCGGTGTCTATTAGTGGAACAAAGTACTTTTTTTAGTAAGTAAATAATAACAATAATAAACTTTCTTTCTATAGCAGCTCATGTAAAAACTGAGTTTAAAAATGTTTTTTTTTTATTCACCAATTAGTGCATACAAAGACAGACAATATGGACATACTAACAAATACTAAAGTGACAACAAATGATATTGCCTTACTAGACAAAACAGAAAGGAACAAAGACAAGTAACGGGGTAGTTTGTAAAATAGAGAGAGAAGAAAAAAAAAAAGGCAATAATAGTAATGATAATTTTTTTTTATTGAAGGCAGGAAAAAAATTTGAATAGTGAAATACATAATGAGGAGATAAAAATATGTTAAACGCAGAATAAACAAATACGTAAAATGAAATCAGATAAAGGAAACAACAATAAAATAAAAGTGTGTTGAAAGGATGAAAGTTACTGTAACCAATCAAAAATGAAAGTAGCCAGAGAGCAGCTCTTGTCCAGTTAATTGTCATCAAAATTAGGATGGTTCTTGTCATGCGATGTAGTGAATCTGCTGTTCAGGTGTTATAATCGTGTAACAAACACATTTGTGTATTTCAGGTTGTTTGACAAATAAAATCCTAACAGGTGTAGGAGTGTACAGACCTACGTTTTTTTCAGATATTTGAAATGACAAAGGATAAGGGCCTGTAATAAACTGCATCATTATTTTCTGCACCCGAGTTTTAATGAAGTGATTAGACAAGTATCAGAAGAACGTGATCTTGCGTAATACACTTGCTTATTGAACAGTTCAACATGCCCAAGAAGAGAATTATGGTTTAGATTCAGACCACTATAGCCTAAAATGTAGCCACAACATGCTAGGTCATAGCTAAAAATAATGAATAAACATGGTGAAATCCCATTGCAATGAATATAAAGTGATTCTACAAACCACAAAGGTCATCCACCTTAGATTAGTCTTGCATAGAGTGTTTCAAGAAACATTCAAGAGTTTTTCAATGCAATTTTCTAATTTGTTTTTTACAAACACCAAAATAATACAATAAACAGTGTAAACCAATAGAGTAACTATCCCAACACTCTCACCAACAGCAAATCTCCAAACTGGAGCTTAAGTCGGGGGGGGGGGGGGGTTTCACATCCCACTTCACACGCCGGAAACCAGAGCTGATAGGAAACCAAGCTTAAAATGGAGAACTGGCTGACACCCACAACTAAGTGAAAAATAGGGAGAAAAAAAACAACAACTTGCTTTTTTCCACTCCGAGACTGAACAGTTTCCAGCTGCTACCGCAGGACCAGATTTGGCAATGACAAAAATGAGAAATAATATTTTGTGATGTCTATCTTTGAAAAAATAACTGTCACAAACGGCGACTCTCTGAGTGAGCTCTGATTGTCCCTCACGGCGCTGTAAATTACTCTCCGGGGCTTTTCTTCATTCAGTCGTATATGGCTCATTTCCTCTCTGAACAATAAAACTGTATTGATGGCCAACTGAAGAGGTAGTCAACAGCTAGGTTATTGCAATCTTTTTTTTTTGCTGCTTACTAAGCAGTGGGGGATGCTTTTGTGTGTGCATGTGTGTGTGTTGGCTCACTTTATCTTTGTCTGTTTGCGTCTTTTCTTCTAGTCCGGGTATGACTGTGTGTGTGTGTGTGTGTGTGTGTGTGTGTGTACCTAAAGCCTTCCTCTTCCTTTTCCTTTTCGATGGCACAGAACAAATTGCCTTATTTTAGGGGATCTGGGGGGGGGGTGTTTGGGGACGGAGGGGCGTGGATCACTCTGTGTAAAGCAATGTGTAATGAGTTACATGTTTGTGAAATCATAACGGATGGGCCGCTGAAGCAGAAAACCTCCAGGCACTGGCAAT
>JAXDDX010000790.1:0-22685 GCA_034670405.1 Hoplostethus atlanticus
AAGATTGGAGAGTCATTTTGAAGAATTAAAAATCATTACAATCCTGAAAGAATATACACTTTACCTGGAAGATTGGAGAGCTACTCTGACTCCATCTACTGGACATTTTACAATGTATGCTTCTCATTCACCCATTCACCCATTCACACTCACCGATGGCAGTGAGCTACCAGGAAAGGTGCTGCCTGACCATCGGGAGCAATTTTGGGGTTCAGTGTCTTGCCCAGAGACACTTTGGACATGTGGACTGGAGGAGCTGGGGATCGAACCGCCGATCTTCTGATTGGAAGCCAACTCGCTCTACCTCCTGAGCCACAGCCTCCCTACAGATTGGAGAGCTATTCTGACTCCATCTATTTTTGACATCATTACAAGAATACACACCTTACCTGGAAGACTGGAGAGTTGCTCCAACTCCATCCACTGGACATTAAAAAACATTACAATCTTGAAAGAATACACATCTTACCTTGAGATTTGAAGAGCCACTCTGGGTCCATCTGCTGGACACCAAGGAGTATTACAACTTTCAAGGAACACACATTCTACCTTGTAGATTTGGGAATTACTTGGATTCCATCTGCTGGAAAGAAGAAGAAATCATTACAAACCTGAAAGTAAACATACCTCACCTTGAAGGCTGGAGAGCTATTCTGACTCCATCTACTGGACATTAAAAATCATGACAATCCTGAAAGAATATACACTTTACCTTGAAGATTGGGGAGCTACTCTGACTCCATCTACTGGATACTAAAAATCATTACAACCCTGAAAGAAAACACATCTGGACACCAAGGAGTATTACAACCTTTAAGGAATACACATTCTACCTTGAAGATTTGGGGATTACTCTGACTCCATCTATTAGACACTTAAAATTATTACAACCCTTAAAAGAATATATACCTTACCTTGAAGATGTACTGCATTTATATAGAGCTCTTATCCAAAGTGCGTTACAGTGTATGCTTCTCATTCACCCATTCACACTCACCGATGGCAGTGAGCTACCATGCAAGGTGCTGCCTGGCCATCGGGAGCAATCTGGGGTTCAGTGTCTTGCCCAAGGACACTTTGACATGTGGACTGGAGGAGCTGGGGATCGAACCGCCGATCTTCTGATTGGAAGCCAACTCGCTCTACCTCCTGAGCCACAGCCTCCCCACAGATTGGAGAGCTATTCTGACTCCCATCTATTTGGACATCATTACAAGAATACACACCTTACCTAGAAGACTGGAGAGTTGCTCTAACTCCATCCACTGGACATTAAAAAACATGACACATCTTACCTTGGGATTTGGAGAGCTACTCTGCTGGACACCAAGGAGTATTACAACCTTGAAGGAACACACATTCTACCTTGAAGATTTGGGATTTACTCTGACTCCATCTACTGGACATTTAAAATCATTACAACCTTGAAGATTTGAGAGCTACTTTGACTCCATCTGCTGGACATTTAAAATCATTACAACCTTGAAGATTTCAGAGTTACTCTGACTCCATCTGCTGGACACCAAAAAACATTACAAACCTAAAAGAGGGGGAAATACATTTCAAACATTTCAGACATTAGGTACAAGATGAACCAGCTTACTTTCCAAAAATAGAATAATACATAAAGGTTAAATTACCATCATCTACTTGACACAAATTTAGGAGCTTTTTTTCATTGTTTTAGATCAGAACTTTTCGAGTTTCTTTTAGCTCCTCCCACAAAATAAGTCTTGACACCAGGACCGGGGGAGGTTATGAGTTTAGAGACTATCCGGCATTAAAACCAACACTAAATGTTGAAGCTGGTGGTCGTAAAACTGTAAGTATGGTAGGTCTTTTTCATAGGTTTAACATCTCCTGGGGTTGTGCGGTGTATGGAACACAGGAGATGTTTAGGAGGCACCTTTGGATGACCTCTCAGGCCCTATTCGGGGGCGACGGTGGAAACCTAGCGGTGTTAACCCCGTCGTCGTACTGAGTAGGGGGTAAGTATGCAGCCCCCAGTGTCCACTTGGACATCCCGGCTGGTAGGGTGGTCTTGGGCATCAGGACCTTAAATGCTGCCCAGTCTTTTTCGGAGCTATCCCTGGCTCCACTCATGCAACAGCACATTAGCACCACATGCACTACACCACCCTCCAGTCCATAAAGTTAGGACTTGTTGGAAAGGTGCTAGGCTGTTTAGGTTACGTTAGGATGTTTAGTATGGATTTTATCTTGATCCCCCGGTCCAGCTTAGGTTGACTGGCGATTTTGCATTTGGGTTTTTACTTATAAACATTGGTAACTACCTTGAATCGGACGAATTCCCCAAGTGGAAGTTCTTTTACTAAAAACAGTAAAGTACGTTCAGCATCTTACCTTAAATCCAGGAAATCATCTCTTGACCAATCGGGACCCCCGAATATCCAAAACCTGAAAAAACAATAAAATAATAAGAAAAAGGAGAAGAAATGTTCTTTCACAGAACTTATTTACCTTCATCCGTAGACTTGTCCTATGATCAATCGGGATCCTTTTGAAAACTGTAAAAAACAAGAATAATCAAAAAATCAAAAAAACAGAAATAGGAATTTATAAGAGTTAATTTACCTTAGACTCACTCCATTGACCAATCTGGATTCGTCGAAACCTGCAAAACAAAAAAATAGATTATTACTCCCATAAGGAACAGTCTTCACCAAAAACTCTCATCCCGCGATGAAAACTGGACCCTCGGAAACCGGCGAAATGGAAATGAAAGGAAAACAGTGGATCCGCCATAAAACTCAATTAAACCTGTAAAAAACAAGAATAATCAAAAAAACAAAAAAACAGAAAAAGGACTCTATAAGAGATAATTTACCTTAAAACTTACTTCCTTGACCAATCTGGACCCTTCGAAACCTGCAAAACAAAAATAGATTATTACTCCCATAAGGAACAGTCTTCACCAAAAACTCACCTTTACTCTCATCCCGCGATGAAAACTGGACCCTCGGAAACCGGCGAAATGGAAATGAAAGGAAAACAGTGGATCCGCCATAAAACTCAATTAAACCTGTAAAAAACAAGAATAATCAAAAAATCAAAAAAACAGAAATAGGAATTTATAAGAGTTAATTTACCTTAAACTTACTTCCTTGACCAATCTGGATCCATCGAAACCTGCAAAACAAAAAATAGATTATTACTCCCATAAGGAACAGTCTTCACCAAAAACTCACCTTTACTCTCATCCCGCGATGAAAACTGGACCTTTGGAAACCGGCGAAATGGAAATGAAAGGAAAACAGTGAATCCGCCATAAAACTCAATTGATTACAGGACACACACCGCGGACTGATCACCCTGCGGTGGCCTGCCTCGAGGGGAGGGTGTCTAGAACTTAAAAGGCAGAAACACCCGATGATCCTGAGGTGTACTACTGACGATGTGTCCTGAAATTGTCCACAAAGGATAAACAATTAAAAGAACCAACTTTAGATGAAAAACGCATAAAGTACTTACCGGAAAACCTTATAGAGGACGGGTAAACGAACTCTGCGAAAACAAACAAGGTCGTTAGATTAAAAATCCACACCAAAAATACTTAGCGAACAAACTCCAATCGGACAATCGACTACCAAAAACATATCTTGATGGTTGCTCAACCAGGTTTGAAAAACGAATGCGGTACATCCTTTCGACGAAAGAAAAAACATCAGAGATAGATGATAGGGTAATCACAACCTAACCCTGATCTGAGTCTTAACCCTTACCTTAACCTCTACAGGGTAATTATTACCACTTCCTAAAAGGACAATGGGGGCCCTAGTATCCACGAGAGCACTTTGAATTGTAGCGATGGCCCGTGCATTGCCAAGGGCCCTCTGCTGCGGCGGGGAAGGCCTGGAGATATATAAAAATACACACCCTAACCCTAACCCTAACCCTAACCCTAACCCTAACCCTAACCCTAACCCTAACCCTAACCCTAACCCTAACCCTAACCCTCCCTCCTGCAGATTACTCGGGCTGCTGTGAACTACACGGGACCCACTCAACGGATTCCACAACAGATGAAACAACACCGGGATCAGGGACCAACCAGGAAGAAGACAACGACACAGATTCACAGCCCGACCTCCTTTGTTTATTCCATCTCCTTAACATCTCAACTGGCTGCAACTGTCTCTAAACTCCAGTTTGCTTTATCCTTATATACTAGGCCTAACCCTGATCTTATTACTCAACTTAACCTCTCTGACTACCCTATGTCACATCTTAACCCTCTTTAAACTTGCATTTCTTCTTATCCTCCAAAACTATCCCTAAGCCTGATCTTATTACTCAACTTAACCTCTCTGACTACCCTATGTCACATCTTAACCCTCTCTAAACTTGCATTTCTTCGTATCCTCTAAAACTATCCCTAAGCCTGATCTGATCACTTAACTTAACCTCTCTGACTACCCTATGTCACATCTTAACCCTCTTTAAACTTGCATTTCTTCTTATCCTCTAAAACTATCCCTAAGCCTGATCTTATTACTCAACTTAACCTCTCTGACTACCCTATGTCACATCTTAACCCTCTTTAAACTTGCATTTCTTCGTATCCTCTAAAACTATCCCTAAGCCTGATCCTATTACTCAACTTAACCCCTCTGACTACCCTATGTCACATCTTAACCCTCTTTAAACTTGCATTTCTTCGTATCCTCTAAAACTATCCCTAAGCCTGATCTGATTACTTAACTTAACCTCTTTGACTGCCCTATGCCACACCTTAACTTGATTCTTTATTCTTCATCAGCCTCTATATCTCTTTAACCCTCCCTATTATTCTACACTTCGCTTCAAACATTCTTTTCCAACACCTCACTGTGAAAAGAAGAACAGCATGGAGCCAGCCAGGCCGGACACCAGGACGTGGCTTAACGATGATCGTCATCCTCAACAAAGGCCCCCCAGGGATCTCCCTCTCTCACCCCACCTTGTGGAGAAGACGAGTGAGGCATGTGAGGATACAGCCTGAGAGACAGAGCGCCAACCCCGCCCACCAGCCAGGCCGGACACCAGGACGTGGCTTAACGATGATCATCATCCTCAACAAAGGCCCCCCGGGGATCCCCCTCTCACCCCACCTTGTGGAGAAGACGAGTGAGACGTGGATACACAGCCTGAGAGACAGAGGACCAACCCCGCCCACCAGACACCAGGACGTGGCTTAACGATGATCGTCATCCTCAACAAAGGCCCCCCGGGGATCCCCCTCTCACCCCACCTTGTGGAGAAGACGAGTGATACGTGGATACACAGCCTGAGAGACAGAGGGCTAACCCCACCCACAGACCCACCCCCCTGAAACCACTCCCCATAAAATCCCAGCATGCCTGGGCACAGATCCATGAAGACACCAGGAAGAGCAGGAGCATCGACGACAAGGACCAGCCGACCACCAGCCGACGCCATAGCTGATCTTCTGAACCCCTCAGCCCTGAATCCAGGCCCGGACAACTGAAGACGGAATCGCTGAATACCAGGATGGGTGAAGTTTAACTCAGTTCGAGCATTCAATCTTAAAATCCATAGGGTGCTAAAACAATGATATTATCTGAGTCAAATTTAATTTCAGATATTGTTATTGACTATCCCAGAGGACCGAGATTGACCAGGGTCTGTACTGGGTCTTAAAATAGGAAGAGAAACAACTAAAATGACAGGTGAATTGGACATGGAACACAGGCTGAGAACTGATCTTTCCCAGCTGGCCGCCTGAGAGGAGAGTGTATAGTGTTCGAAGGCTGAAACGCTCAATGAATCTCAGGTACACTACTGATGATGTGTTCTGAAATTTAGCTCCAAATTTGAAACAAAAAACATTACAAATGAATAATTAAATTTATTATTTATTTAGTGTTTTAATGGTGTAGTCAATGGTTTAACAAATACAAAAACAACTTGGTCTGTAATAAGATCACTAAAATATTACTATACTATAAGTCAGAAGAACAGAGGTACAATTAACCAACTGTGGTCGGCCAGTGCTTTCACCCATATACCCCTGATTGACAAAACTCTCAGGTCGTCGGTGACCGAAGGAGCCAGGGGATGGGGTATGATTTCCTAATACCTAACCCTAACCCGGGCCTGGGGATCTCTTTCCTCCTTTTTGCAAAAATTTAGGGATGACCTTTGACCTACAGGGATGTGGATCCTTCACCCACTATCAGAGCATCAACGAGGGAACATGCATCACCCCTTCTAATGGAAAAGCGATCTGTTATTCTGGATGGAGGACCCAATGGAAAAGAGGAGGAAACACAGTCAACCACAGCTGACAAACTAAGCCTGGACCCAACCTCAACCCATACCTTAACCAGTCGACTAAAGCTGATCAGCTAACCCTGTAACTAACCTTAACCCATACCTTAACCAGTCGACTAAAGCTAATCAGCTAACCCTGGACCTGACCTTAACCCAAACCTTAACCGGTCGACTATGGCTAACAAGCCATTATCATAGATTGACACCAAAGCTAATATGCTAAACACCTGCCAGATAACTCACTCTAGGACCTGTACGGTCTCCAAATAAGGTGAATAACCTCCAAATGTGAGAACTGGCTCTAAGAATAATCATATTCCCCAAAACATCAATTGACTACGGGACACACGCCGGGGACTGATCGACCACCGGTGGCCTGCCTCGTGGTGAGGGTGTCTAGAGCTTAAAAGGCAGAAACGCCCAATGATCCTGAGGTGCATTACTGATGATGTGTCCTGAAATTCTCCATAGGATAACAGTCCAATCGTATTGCCTAGCCAGGAATTCAATCTAAATAAGGCTAATCATGGCATACGATCCTACTTTAGGATTAAAGAGACTCAGTAGTTCCCAAGATAAAGTCTAATAGTGACAAAACAAGACTAACAGACTACTAGACTACTTCAATCTTTCTTTCCATCTAACTCTTCTCCCTGAGGTTTCTGGCAGATGGCACGCAGTAAGAGGAGCTTTGAGTGACATGCGCCGGCCCGTGCCTTGCCTCTGGCTCTCCATTCCAAACTGTGTAGTCGTCGGACTGCATGGGGAGGGTCACCGAGATAGATAAAAAACCCCTAACCCGCCAGAGCCTCGGATATACCGGGCTCCTTGAAAACATAAGTGCCGCCAGAGTCCCTCTCCTCTCTCCCCTCCCCTCTCCCCTCTCCCCTCTCCTTTCTCCTCTCTCCCCTCTCTCCTCTCCCCTTTTCTCCAACTCTACTTCTCCCCTCCTCTCTCTCCTCTCCCCTCTCCATCCTCCTCTCTTCTCTCCTCTCTTTTACTGAAAAATCACCCCTCCCCCCCTCCTCCCCCTAGTTGGGGGAGGAGTGGGAGGAGGTGCAGGGTAGCCTAGACCGGCAGGGGGCGGTTGACGATGCAGACCCATCTCCCGCTTTCCATACCTGCTTGCATACATTTCCTCACCACATTGATCCTCTCCTCCATTCCTCCATCCTCCTCTCTTCTCTCCTCTCTTTTACTGAAAAGTCACCCCTCCCCCCCTCCTCCCCTGCTTGGGGGAGGAGGGGGAGGAGGTGCAGGGCAGCCTAGACCGGCAGGGGGCGGTTGACGATGCAGACCCATCTCCCGTCTCCCATACCTGCTTGCATACATTTCCTCACCACATTGATCCTCTCCTCCATTCCTCCATCCTCCTCTCTTCTCTCCTCTCTTTTACTGGGAAATCACCCCTCCCCCCCTCCTCCCCTGCTTGGGGGAGGAGGGGGAGGAGGTGCAGGGCAGCCTAGACCGGCAGGGGGCGGTTGACGATGCAGACCCATCTCCCGTCTCCCATACCTGCTTGCATGCATTACTCCTCCACGATGATCTTCTCCTTCATTCCTCCGTTCTCCTTTTTTCTACTGATACGTCACCCCTCCCCCCCTTCTCCCCCTACTTGGGGGAGGAGGGGGAGGAGGTGCAGGGTAGCCTAGACCGGCAGGGGGCGGTTGACGATGCAGACCCATCTCCCGTCTCCCATACCTGCTTGCATGCATTTCCTCTCCACATTGATCCTTTTTTTCATTTCTTCCACTAAGACCACACATCTTGGAAGATGCTCCCTGGAGACAATGGATGTGATTGGATCACCACAACACTGGGAAATGTGCCTACCCCCACCTGAAGTTCACCCACCTCCTATTGGAACATGAACGCCTACTGGGACCAACAATGATGACTGGAGGGATCCAGGATTCAAAACACTGTCTTTAAGGGATTCTGAAGCTGAACCTGCTTCTTTTTCTTCCCTCTACAGCTCTTTTTCCCACAGCCACATTCACCACATTATTATATTTTATTATATATAATATATATCCACATGATTAACTAATTGTATTACCATTCTTACTTTTCTTATTATTCTTATTATAATAGTTCAGCAGTGGAAAACACTCCTAGTAGCTCTGGAGTGATACCCTCTTTGACCAATAGGTGGCAGCAGCGACTTGCTAATGGTAATGGCTAGTAGTGAATCCTATCATAGAGTGAGTCAAGCACGGAGCAAGCATGGTAGCACGTAGCAACAGGAGCTTTAAGGATTAAAACTGCTCCGTGACTTCATTGGCAGGTAAGGAGAAGTGCAGAAGCACTATATGTAATCCTATTGTAATCTTATTGATTTTATATTGATTTGGATGGTCAAATGGCTAGTTTATAAGAATATTTATATCGAAAAAGAAGTTAGTTAACCTATGCTAGCCTCTATGGTGTTTTAAACATGGCGGACATACTAATGTCATGACTTAGCGAGTAGAGCCTGATCTTAAATATTCCCATTTAATTTATAGTTATAGGGATAGAATATAATAGAATAATAGACCTGGTGGCTGATATAGAAGTTTTTTATTACATTGCTGGACACGCCACTACAAGGCCGAAGACACGGATGGCTCTGCATCTCTCCATTCCTCCTCTCTTCGGATCAGATGACCATTGACTGGGATGTTTGGACTCTTCACCTGCTGCAACATTGCCAGTCTACTAGAACACCACAAAGTCAAGCAACTACACTTCTTTTCATTCCTCCTCAACAATGGGTAAGTATATAGAGTTTAAGTGGGGATCCCTTGGTGCTGGACCAGTAGAAGCTCGAGGGGGACGCCTCTCCGCTGGCCCGGGCCTGGGGATCTCTTTTCTTCTTTTTGCAAAAATTTAGGGATGACCTTTGACCTACAGGGATGTGGATCCTTCACCCACTATCAGAGCATCAACGAGGGAACATGCATCACCCCTTCTAATGGAAAAGCGATTTTTTATTCTGGATGGAGGACCCAATGGAAAAGAGGAGGAAAACACAGTCAACCACAGCTGACAAACTAAGCCTGGACCCAACTTCAACCCATACCTTAACCAGTCGACTAAAGCTAATCAGCTAACCCTGGACCTGACCTTAACCCATACCTTAACCAGTCGACTAAAGCTAATCAGCTAACCCTGGACCTGACCTTAACCCATACCTTAACCAGTCGACTAAAGCTAATCAGCTAACCCTGGACCTGACCTTAACCCAAACCTTAACCGGTCGACTATGGCTAACAAGCCATTATCATAGATTGACACCAAAGCTAATATGCTAAACACCTGCCAGATAACTCACTCTAGGACCTGTACGGTCTCCAAATAAGGTGAATAACCTCCAAATGTGAGAACTGGCTCTAAGAATAATCATATTCCCCAAAACATCAATTGACTACAGGACACACGCCGGGGACTGATCGACCACCGGTGGCCTGCCTCGTGGTGAGGGTGTCTAGAGCTTAAAAGGCAGAAACGCCCAATGATCCTGAGGTGCATTACTGATGATGTGTCCTGAAATTCTCCATAGGATAACAGTCCAATCGTATTGCCTAGCCAGGAATTCAATCTAAATAAGGCTAATCATGGCATACGATCCTACTTTAGGATTAAAGAGACTCAGTAGTTCCCAAGATAAAGTCTAATAGTGACAAAACAAGACTAACAGACTACTAGACTACTTCAATCTTTCTTTCCATCTAACTCTTCTCCCTGAGGTTTCTGGCAGATGGCACGCAGTAAGAGGAGCTTTGAGTGACATGCGCCGGCCCGTGCCTTGCCTCTGGCTCTCCATTCCAAACTGTGTAGTCGTCGGACTGCATGGGGAGGGTCACCGAGATAGATAAAAAACCCCTAACCCGCCAGAGCCTCGGATATACCGGGCTCCTTGAAAACATAAGTGCCGCCAGAGTCCCTCTCCTCTCTCCCCTCCCCTCTCCCCTCTCCCCTCTCCTTTCTCCTCTCTCCCCTCTCTCCTCTCCCCTTTTCTCCAACTCTACTTCTCCCCTCCTCTCTCTCCTCTCCCCTCTCCATCCTCCTCTCTTCTCTCCTCTCTTTTACTGAAAAATCACCCCTCCCCCCCTCCTCCCCCTAGTTGGGGGAGGAGTGGGAGGAGGTGCAGGGTAGCCTAGACCGGCAGGGGGCGGTTGACGATGCAGACCCATCTCCCGCTTTCCATACCTGCTTGCATACATTTCCTCACCACATTGATCCTCTCCTCCATTCCTCCATCCTCCTCTCTTCTCTCCTCTCTTTTACTGAAAAGTCACCCCTCCCCCCCTCCTCCCCTGCTTGGGGGAGGAGGGGGAGGAGGTGCAGGGTAGCCTAGACCGGCAGGGGGCGGTTGACGATGCAGACCCATCTCCCGTCTCCCATACCTGCTTGCATACATTTCCTCACCACATTGATCCTCTCCTCCATTCCTCCATCCTCCTCTCTTCTCTCCTCTCTTTTACTGGAAAGTCACCCCTCCCCCCCTCCTCCCCTGCTTGGGGGAGGAGGGGGAGGAGGTGCAGGGTAGCCTAGACCGGCAGGGGGCGGTTGACGATGCAGACCCATCTCCCGTCTCCCATACCTGCTTGCATGCATTACTCCTCCACGATGATCTTCTCCTTCATTCCTCCGTTCTCCTTTTTTCTACTGATACGTCACCCCTCCCCCCCTTCTCCCCCTACTTGGGGGAGGAGGGGGAGGAGGTGCAGGGTAGCCTAGACCGGCAGGGGGCGGTTGACGATGCAGACCCATCTCCCGTCTCCCATACCTGCTTGCATGCATTTCCTCTCCACATTGATCCTTTTTTTCATTTCTTCCACTAAGACCACACATCTTGGAAGATGCTCCCTGGAGACAATGGATGTGATTGGATCACCACAACACTGGGAAATGTGCCTACCCCCACCTGAAGTTCACCCACCTCCTATTGGAACATGAACGCCTACTGGGACCAACAATGATGACTGGAGGGATCCAGGATTCAAAACACTGTCTTTAAGGGATTCTGAAGCTGAACCTGCTTCTTTTTCTTCCCTCTACAGCTCTTTTTCCCACAGCCACATTCACCACATTATTATATTTTATTATATATAATATATATCCACATGATTAACTAATTGTATTACCATTCTTACTTTTCTTATTATTCTTATTATAATAGTTCAGCAGTGGAAAACACTCCTAGTAGCTCTGGAGTGATACCCTCTTTGACCAATAGGTGGCAGCAGCGACTTGCTAATGGTAATGGCTAGTAGTGAATCCTATCATAGAGTGAGTCAAGCACGGAGCAAGCATGGTAGCACGTAGCAACAGGAGCTTTAAGGATTAAAACTGCTCCGTGACTTCATTGGCAGGTAAGGAGAAGTGCAGAAGCACTATATGTAATCCTATTGTAATCTTATTGATTTTATATTGATTTGGATGGTCAAATGGCTAGTTTATAAGAATATTTATATCGAAAAAGAAGTTAGTTAACCTATGCTAGCCTCTATGGTGTTTTAAACATGGCGGACATACTAATGTCATGACTTAGCGAGTAGAGCCTGATCTTAAATATTCCCATTTAATTTATAGTTATAGGGATAGAATATAATAGAATAATAGACCTGGTGGCTGATATAGAAGTTTTTTATTACATTGCTGGACACGCCACTACAAGGCCGAAGACACGGATGGCTCTGCATCTCTCCATTCCTCCTCTCTTCGGATCAGATGACCATTGACTGGGATGTTTGGACTCTTCACCTGCTGCAACATTGCCAGTCTACTAGAACACCACAAAGTCAAGCAACTACACTTCTTTTCATTCCTCCTCAACAATGGGTAAGTATATAGAGTTTAAGTGGGGATCCCTTGGTGCTGGACCAGTAGAAGCTCGAGGGGGACGCCTCTCCGCTGGCCCGGGCCTGGGGATCTCTTTTCTTCTTTTTGCAAAAATTTAGGGATGACCTTTGACCTACAGGGATGTGGATCCTTCACCCACTATCAGAGCATCAACGAGGGAACATGCATCACCCCTTCTAATGGAAAAGCGATTTTTTATTCTGGATGGAGGACCCAATGGAAAAGAGGAGGAAAACACAGTCAACCACAGCTGACAAACTAAGCCTGGACCCAACTTCAACCCATACCTTAACCAGTCGACTAAAGCTAATCAGCTAACCCTGGACCTGACCTTAACCCATACCTTAACCAGTCGACTAAAGCTAATCAGCTAACCCTGGACCTGACCTTAACCCATACCTTAACCAGTCGACTAAAGCTAATCAGCTAACCCTGGACCTGACCTTAACCCAAACCTTAACCGGTCGACTATGGCTAACAAGCCATTATCATAGATTGACACCAAAGCTAATATGCTAAACACCTGCCAGATAACTCACTCTAGGACCTGTACGGTCTCCAAATAAGGTGAATAACCTCCAAATGTGAGAACTGGCTCTAAGAATAATCATATTCCCCAAAACATCAATTGACTACAGGACACACGCCGGGGACTGATCGACCACCGGTGGCCTGCCTCGTGGTGAGGGTGTCTAGAGCTTAAAAGGCAGAAACGCCCAATGATCCTGAGGTGCATTACTGATGATGTGTCCTGAAATTCTCCATAGGATAACAGTCCAATCGTATTGCCTAGCCAGGAATTCAATCTAAATAAGGCTAATCATGGCATACGATCCTACTTTAGGATTAAAGAGACTCAGTAGTTCCCAAGATAAAGTCTAATAGTGACAAAACAAGACTAACAGACTACTAGACTACTTCAATCTTTCTTTCCATCTAACTCTTCTCCCTGAGGTTTCTGGCAGATGGCACGCAGTAAGAGGAGCTTTGAGTGACATGCGCCGGCCCGTGCCTTGCCTCTGGCTCTCCATTCCAAACTGTGTAGTCGTCGGACTGCATGGGGAGGGTCACCGAGATAGATAAAAAACCCCTAACCCGCCAGAGCCTCGGATATACCGGGCTCCTTGAAAACATAAGTGCCGCCAGAGTCCCTCTCCTCTCTCCCCTCCCCTCTCCCCTCTCCCCTCTCCTTTCTCCTCTCTCCCCTCTCTCCTCTCCCCTTTTCTCCAACTCTACTTCTCCCCTCCTCTCTCTCCTCTCCCCTCTCCATCCTCCTCTCTTCTCTCCTCTCTTTTACTGAAAAATCACCCCTCCCCCCCTCCTCCCCCTAGTTGGGGGAGGAGTGGGAGGAGGTGCAGGGTAGCCTAGACCGGCAGGGGGCGGTTGACGATGCAGACCCATCTCCCGCTTTCCATACCTGCTTGCATACATTTCCTCACCACATTGATCCTCTCCTCCATTCCTCCATCCTCCTCTCTTCTCTCCTCTCTTTTACTGAAAAGTCACCCCTCCCCCCCTCCTCCCCTGCTTGGGGGAGGAGGGGGAGGAGGTGCAGGGTAGCCTAGACCGGCAGGGGGCGGTTGACGATGCAGACCCATCTCCCGTCTCCCATACCTGCTTGCATACATTTCCTCACCACATTGATCCTCTCCTCCATTCCTCCATCCTCCTCTCTTCTCTCCTCTCTTTTACTGGGAAGTCACCCCTCCCCCCCTCCTCCCCTGCTTGGGGGAGGAGGGGTCACCCTCCCCCCTCCTCCCCTGCTTGGGGGAGGAGGGGGAGGAGGTGCAGGGTAGCCTAGACCGGCAGGGGGCGGTTGACGATGCAGACCCATCTCCCGTCTCCCATACCTGCTTGCATGCATTACTCCTCCACGATGATCTTCTCCTTCATTCCTCCGTTCTCCTTTTTTCTACTGATACGTCACCCCTCCCCCCCTTCTCCCCCTACTTGGGGGAGGAGGGGGAGGAGGTGCAGGGTAGCCTAGACCGGCAAGGGGCGGTTGACGATGCAGACCCATCTCCCGTCTCCCATACCTGCTTGCATGCATTTCCTCTCCACATTGATCCTTTTTTTCATTTCTTCCACTAAGACCACACATCTTGGAAGATGCTCCCTGGAGACAATGGATGTGATTGGATCACCACAACACTGGGAAATGTGCCTACCCCCACCTGAAGTTCACCCACCTCCTATTGGAACATGAACGCCTACTGGGACCAACAATGATGACTGGAGGGATCCAGGATTCAAAACACTGTCTTTAAGGGATTCTGAAGCTGAACCTGCTTCTTTTTCTTCCCTCTACAGCTCTTTTTCCCACAGCCACATTCACCACATTATTATATTTTATTATATATAATATATATCCACATGATTAACTAATTGTATTACCATTCTTACTTTTCTTATTATTCTTATTATAATAGTTCAGCAGTGGAAAACACTCCTAGTAGCTCTGGAGTGATACCCTCTTTGACCAATAGGTGGCAGCAGCGACTTGCTAATGGTAATGGCTAGTAGTGAATCCTATCATAGAGTGAGTCAAGCACGGAGCAAGCATGGTAGCACGTAGCAACAGGAGCTTTAAGGATTAAAACTGCTCCGTGACTTCATTGGCAGGTAAGGAGAAGTGCAGAAGCACTATATGTAATCCTATTGTAATCTTATTGATTTTATATTGATTTGGATGGTCAAATGGCTAGTTTATAAGAATATTTATATCGAAAAAGAAGTTAGTTAACCTATGCTAGCCTCTATGGTGTTTTAAACATGGCGGACATACTAATGTCATGACTTAGCGAGTAGAGCCTGATCTTAAATATTCCCATTTAATTTATAGTTATAGGGATAGAATATAATAGAATAATAGACCTGGTGGCTGATATAGAAGTTTTTTATTAGGATCCTTCATCCACTACAGCACTGGACACACTACTACAAGGCCGAGGAAACGGATGGCTCTGCATCTCTCCATTCCTCCTCTCTTCGGATCAGATGACCATTGACTGGGATGTTTGGACTCTTCACCTGCTGCAACATTGCCAGTCTACTAAAACACCACAAGGTCAAGCAACTACACTTCTTTTCATTCCTCCTCAACAATGGGTAAGTATATAGAGTTTAAGTGGGGATCCCTTGGTGCTGGACCAGTAGAAGCTCGAGGGGGACGCCTCTCCGCTGGCCCGGGCCTGGGGATCTCTTTCCTCCTTTTTGCAAAAATTTAGGGATGACCTTTGACCTACAGGGATGTGGATCCTTCACCCACTATCAGAGCATCAACGAGGGAACATGCATCACCCCTTCTAATGGAAAAGCGATCTGTTATTCTGGATGGAGGACCCAATGGAAAAGAGGAGGAAAACACAGTCAACCACAGCTGACAAACTAAGCCTGGACCCAACCTCAACCCATACCTTAACCAGTCGACTAAAGCTGATCAGCTAACCCTGTAACTAACCTTAACCCATACCTTAACCAGTCGACTAAAGCTAATCAGCTAACCCTGGACCTGACCTTAACCCAAACCTTAACCGGTCGACTATGGCTAACAAGCCACTATCATAGATTGACACCAAAGCTAATATGCTAAACACCTGCCAGATAACTCACTCTAGGACCTGTACGGTCTCCAAATAAGGTGAATAACCTCCAAATGTGAGAACTGGCTCTAAGAATAATCATATTCCCCAAAACATCAATTGACTACGGGACACACGCCGGGGACTGATCGACCACCGGTGGCCTGCCTCGTGGTGAGGGTGTCTAGAGCTTAAAAGGCAGAAACGCCCAATGATCCTGAGGTGCATTACTGATGATGTGTCCTGAAATTCTCCATAGGATAACAGTCCAATCGTATTGCCTAGCCTAACCCATACCTTAACCAGTCGACTAAAGCTAATCAGCTAACCCTGGACCTGACCTTAACCCAAACCTTAACCGGTCGACTATGGCTAACAAGCCATTATCATAGATTGACACCAAAGCTAATATGCTAAACACCTGCCAGATAACTCACTCTAGGACCTGTACGGTCTCCAAATAAGGTGAATAACCTCCAAATGTGAGAACTGGCTCTAAGAATAATCATATTCCCCAAAACATCAATTGACTACAGGACACACGCCGGGGACTGATCGACCACCGGTGGCCTGCCTCGTGGTGAGGGTGTCTAGAGCTTAAAAGGCAGAAACGCCCAATGATCCTGAGGTGCATTACTGATGATGTGTCCTGAAATTCTCCATAGGATAACAGTCCAATCGTATTGCCTAGCCAGGAATTCAATCTAAATAAGGCTAATCATGGCATACGATCCTACTTTAGGATTAAAGAGACTCAGTAGTTCCCAAGATAAAGTCTAATAGTGACAAAACAAGACTAACAGACTACTAGACTACTTCAATCTTTCTTTCCATCTAACTCTTCTCCCTGAGGTTTCTGGCAGATGGCACGCAGTAAGAGGAGCTTTGAGTGACATGCGCCGGCCCGTGCCTTGCCTCTGGCTCTCCATTCCAAACTGTGTAGTCGTCGGACTGCATGGGGAGGGTCACCGAGATAGATAAAAAACCCCTAACCCGCCAGAGCCTCGGATATACCGGGCTCCTTGAAAACATAAGTGCCGCCAGAGTCCCTCTCCTCTCTCCCCTCCCCTCTCCCCTCTCCCCTCTCCTTTCTCCTCTCTCCCCTCTCTCCTCTCCCCTTTTCTCCAACTCTACTTCTCCCCTCCTCTCTCTCCTCTCCCCTCTCCATCCTCCTCTCTTCTCTCCTCTCTTTTACTGAAAAATCACCCCTCCCCCCCTCCTCCCCCTAGTTGGGGGAGGAGTGGGAGGAGGTGCAGGGTAGCCTAGACCGGCAGGGGGCGGTTGACGATGCAGACCCATCTCCCGCTTTCCATACCTGCTTGCATACATTTCCTCACCACATTGATCCTCTCCTCCATTCCTCCATCCTCCTCTCTTCTCTCCTCTCTTTTACTGAAAAGTCACCCCTCCCCCCCTCCTCCCCTGCTTGGGGGAGGAGGGGGAGGAGGTGCAGGGTAGCCTAGACCGGCAGGGGGCGGTTGACGATGCAGACCCATCTCCCGTCTCCCATACCTGCTTGCATACATTTCCTCACCACATTGATCCTCTCCTCCATTCCTCCATCCTCCTCTCTTCTCTCCTCTCTTTTACTGGAAAGTCACCCCTCCCCCCCTCCTCCCCTGCTTGGGGGAGGAGGGGGAGGAGGTGCAGGGTAGCCTAGACCGGCAGGGGGCGGTTGACGATGCAGACCCATCTCCCGTCTCCCATACCTGCTTGCATGCATTACTCCTCCACGATGATCTTCTCCTTCATTCCTCCGTTCTCCTTTTTTCTACTGATACGTCACCCCTCCCCCCCTTCTCCCCCTACTTGGGGGAGGAGGGGGAGGAGGTGCAGGGTAGCCTAGACCGGCAAGGGGGCGGTTGACGATGCAGACCCATCTCCCGTCTCCCATACCTGCTTGCATGCATTTCCTCTCCACATTGATCCTTTTTTTCATTTCTTCCACTAAGACCACACATCTTGGAAGATGCTCCCTGGAGACAATGGATGTGATTGGATCACCACAACACTGGGAAATGTGCCTACCCCCACCTGAAGTTCACCCACCTCCTATTGGAACATGAACGCCTACTGGGACCAACAATGATGACTGGAGGGATCCAGGATTCAAAACACTGTCTTTAAGGGATTCTGAAGCTGAACCTGCTTCTTTTTCTTCCCTCTACAGCTCTTTTTCCCACAGCCACATTCACCACATTATTATATTTTATTATATATAATATATATCCACATGATTAACTAATTGTATTACCATTCTTACTTTTCTTATTATTCTTATTATAATAGTTCAGCAGTGGAAAACACTCCTAGTAGCTCTGGAGTGATACCCTCTTTGACCAATAGGTGGCAGCAGCGACTTGCTAATGGTAATGGCTAGTAGTGAATCCTATCATAGAGTGAGTCAAGCACGGAGCAAGCATGGTAGCACGTAGCAACAGGAGCTTTAAGGATTAAAACTGCTCCGTGACTTCATTGGCAGGTAAGGAGAAGTGCAGAAGCACTATATGTAATCCTATTGTAATCTTATTGATTTTATATTGATTTGGATGGTCAAATGGCTAGTTTATAAGAATATTTATATCGAAAAAGAAGTTAGTTAACCTATGCTAGCCTCTATGGTGTTTTAAACATGGCGGACATACTAATGTCATGACTTAGCGAGTAGAGCCTGATCTTAAATATTCCCATTTAATTTATAGTTATAGGGATAGAATATAATAGAATAATAGACCTGGTGGCTGATATAGAAGTTTTTTATTACATTGCTGGACACGCCACTACAAGGCCGAAGACACGGATGGCTCTGCATCTCTCCATTCCTCCTCTCTTCGGATCAGATGACCATTGACTGGGATGTTTGGACTCTTCACCTGCTGCAACATTGCCAGTCTACTAGAACACCACAAAGTCAAGCAACTACACTTCTTTTCATTCCTCCTCAACAATGGGTAAGTATATAGAGTTTAAGTGGGGATCCCTTGGTGCTGGACCAGTAGAAGCTCGAGGGGGACGCCTCTCCGCTGGCCCGGGCCTGGGGATCTCTTTTCTTCTTTTTGCAAAAATTTAGGGATGACCTTTGACCTACAGGGATGTGGATCCTTCACCCACTATCAGAGCATCAACGAGGGAACATGCATCACCCCTTCTAATGGAAAAGCGATTTTTTATTCTGGATGGAGGACCCAATGGAAAAGAGGAGGAAAACACAGTCAACCACAGCTGACAAACTAAGCCTGGACCCAACTTCAACCCATACCTTAACCAGTCGACTAAAGCTAATCAGCTAACCCTGGACCTGACCTTAACCCATACCTTAACCAGTCGACTAAAGCTAATCAGCTAACCCTGGACCTGACCTTAACCCATACCTTAACCAGTCGACTAAAGCTAATCAGCTAACCCTGGACCTGACCTTAACCCAAACCTTAACCGGTCGACTATGGCTAACAAGCCATTATCATAGATTGACACCAAAGCTAATATGCTAAACACCTGCCAGATAACTCACTCTAGGACCTGTACGGTCTCCAAATAAGGTGAATAACCTCCAAATGTGAGAACTGGCTCTAAGAATAATCATATTCCCCAAAACATCAATTGACTACAGGACACACGCCGGGGACTGATCGACCACCGGTGGCCTGCCTCGTGGTGAGGGTGTCTAGAGCTTAAAAGGCAGAAACGCCCAATGATCCTGAGGTGCATTACTGATGATGTGTCCTGAAATTCTCCATAGGATAACAGTCCAATCGTATTGCCTAGCCAGGAATTCAATCTAAATAAGGCTAATCATGGCATACGATCCTACTTTAGGATTAAAGAGACTCAGTAGTTCCCAAGATAAAGTCTAATAGTGACAAAACAAGACTAACAGACTACTAGACTACTTCAATCTTTCTTTCCATCTAACTCTCTCCCCAGGTTTCGCAGAGGCACGCAGTAAGAGGGGCTTTGAGTGACTCCCGGCCCGTGCCTTCCTCTGGGTCTCCATTCCCAAAATGTGAAATCGTCGACTGATGGGGGGTCACCGAGAAATAAAAAACCCCCAACCCTAACCCTAACCCTAACCCTATGCAAAATTTTTTTGGCCGATTGGAAAAACCCCTTGCAAATGTGATAAAAAACCATCACACTATTATAGATACTTTATGATATTTGGGATTTGGATACATGGGAAAGAGGAATTTGATAAGTTAAATTGAATACTAATAAAAAATTCCCCTTTCAATAAAACAAAATTTCTTTTTTGAATGCCAGGGAAAATTTGATTTTTTAGCATAACATTTACAAAGGCCCAAAAAATTTGAAAAAACACATAAATTAACACCAAAGTTTTCTTTAAAAAAAAACGGATACCCATCCCTTTTTATTTAAAACTACTTCCATCCTAAGCTACCTTTAAAGGTCGTAAATCTCAATTTGAATTTGAGCGTACTGCCACGAGAAGCGTTTTTAAACGGGCACCAAAAAACCTATTCCAGCTCTAAAAAAGAGGGGTTATAGCCGCCCCCTTTTTTTTAAGGGAATCCCTTAAATTTTTTAACAAATTAAGGTGCAGAAACATCCACTTGATCCCATTCACACTACATACCCCCCCTTTTAAGCACAATTAAAAAAAAAAAAAGTTAAAAAAAATTTTTTGAAGATATGTCACATGATTTAGAATTGCTCATGTTTACAAAATAATTTCGGCCTATAAAAAAACAAAAATTAAAAAAGACTTTTTTAGTCGATCTAAACTTAAAAGGTCTTCAAATTTAAAACCCAACCCCCATTGGGAATTTTTTAAGCCCCAAATCAGGTACGCAATTTTAAAATAACAAATTTTTAAAAACCCAAAGGGGGATTCCTCCGCATTCACAAATTTTTTTTATTTTAATTAAATTCAAAAATTCATAAACAATATGTCGGGAGACGGGGAATTCTATTTCGACTAAAGGGGTCCAACTCGTACAATGTCAACAGAAAAAAAAAGACAAACAGCACATATTTTAAACTTTTTTTAAACCTTTGCGTTGTATGACAGTTATGGGCTAGAAAAAAACCGTTTTTGGACACAACACAAAGAAGAAACTTTGAACGAAAAGGGATCCTAATTTGGGCACAGTATTCCCTTGGCCTGAACAAGGGTGGGCCTCCACTTGGGTGGTGGGGGGCGATGGCCATGCAAAGTCCCTTCCTGGTCAAAAAAGACCGGGAGATGGGTTTTTTTTTTTTTTTTTATACCTAACCCAAACCCTAACCCCATCGAATAAATTTCCCAACCTAACCCCTAACCCAAAACCCAACCCAACCCAACCCCAACCCTTTTAGTTAAATATTACTTTTGGGTTTTTCCTTTTGCATGGGTCCCTTCCCCGGGGGGTGTCCACCGGAGCCGCACCTGTACCAAGGGAATAGAAAATGGGGGAATCACCTAAATAATTTGTCCATCCCCTTTTTCACAATGGATAAATTGTTCCTTTTTTACCTAACCCTTCACACTTATTTTTCATGACCATCGGGCCCTCTCTGCCCGAGGACCCGCCCCCACATCCCCCCACCCGCTTGGGACTCGCAACACAATAAAAAACCCACCCTACTTCACCCAACCCAACCCGGCTTACTTCACCCTTACCCAAACCCTCCCTCCCACCCCCCCTTTTCCCCCAAACCCGGTACCATTTTATCCCTATCTTAACCACTTCCCTCCACAAAAAATTTAAGCATTTCCTTCCCCCCCCACAGTGCCTATTGACTTGACCAGACCCCCCCTCTATTATGGCAAATAAAGCCCCCGTCAATGTGGATTGCCACCCCAAGGCCAGTGAAAAACCGAATCCTAAAACCGGGAACCCGAACCCCAAACCCCAACCCCTTCCTAACCCTAACCCAAACCCCCAAACCCCTTTTTGGGGGATTTTTTCCACAGAATATAAAAACCCTAAAACAGCATTTATTTTTCGGCCCATTTTCTCCCTAGGGCAAGGCTTTTTTTATCGCTCCCAAAGACCACAAGGATCCCAGTTCCTGCCACCCCCGTTCGGTCCCGTCCGGTAACACACGAAAACGTTTTTCGGTTTTCCGAACCATGATTAAAGCAGAGTATATAATCATTTTCTAAAAAACCTCTGTCGGTCTGCCACCCCATTATGTAAAAAATACTATGCATTTGTCAACATTTTAAAAAATCTACTGTTCCCAGTTTATTTCTTTCTTGTTTCTCATTGATATTTACCCCCTACACTAACAAGATACCGGGGGGCTTGAAAAGCGGTGGCGAGGTTTTAGGGGAACATCCGATGTCTCACTCCCGCGAAAACCCCCCCCCACTCCTCAAACTCCTCCAGATCACCCGCAGAAACGATTTCGAGTTTAATGATAAACATTTTCTGCAGGGTTGTGGCTGTGCAATGGTAGAAAGTACTCACCGTCTTTTGCAATATTTACGGCGAGGGGAACGTACGGCATTCCTCCAAAAGCACTAAAAACCTCTTCTTATTTAAGATACCTTACGCCTTTTCGGGGCCCGTGGGTGACAAGAGGAAAGCCTTCACCGATTTTTAGCTGTCCTCAACTCCCACCATCCCAGATAGGCTTAAAAAACAACTGCGAAGGACCAATGGATTTTTTTGATACGGTGGCTTCTTCACGGCTTAAAGGGTTTTTAAAAAACAATTACTCCAAGGGGTTTTCTTTTAAAAAACAGATAGACATGCCCCATTATTTAAGACCAGTTACCATCCCCCATACATATCAGGGGGTCATCAATCACAATTGATCAATTTTTATAGGATTTTACTTTCCCCACAGATGCGGAGGGAACCACCCGGTCCTTTTGGGCCCCCTTAGACCGAGGGGGGGGTCGCGCGGTTTTTAGAACCCCCTAAATGGAAACAGAACACTTTCCCGCAACAGGCAAAATAGGGGGAGGGGGGTGCGCCGTTTTTGCCATAAAACCCGGGTTTTTAAACCTTT
>JAXDDX010000791.1:0-22658 GCA_034670405.1 Hoplostethus atlanticus
TGTTCAGTGTGACCCACTTTTTCCAATTGCCAATTCCTTGCCCTGTTCAAGTCAACTGCCTCAAAGTTGCCCGAGTCTCATGACCTCAACGATGAGACTCGAGCCTCTATCCTTAACACCCTCCAAACTGGGGGAAACCTGGGCTGAGGAGTAGCTGAATATATATTGAAAAAAATACAATGAGCGCTTTGTTTATCTTAACTTGCAAGTGAGGTGTCATTAAGGGTGAAATCAGACTCACCTCAGCTACATTCCAAGATATTTTTGCCCAGGTGTTGATTGCAACCGCACCCCCACCCCCCACCCGACCTGCTGCTCTGGAACCAAAGCCATATATCTTAAAATATTGGATTAAATATTGAAATAATCCAATATTAGAATACTAGATAATTATTTAAGTAATCTAATATTGAAATATTGTGATATATGGCTTTGTCTTGAACGGTTTGATTTTTGGACTCCAACACCACAAACAATAACCGAATAGGCGGGGCGCCACGTTCACTGCCCCGGCCTATTTCTCTGGAACCAAAGCCATATATCTAAAACTGTTTAGGTACGTTGCTTTGGAAGCCTTGTCACTGTCGGACTCATGGACAGTGCACGACAAATACTACTACCACTACGCACATCAAGATTCAAGTCACTGCTGGCTAGCCCTCCTCGCCTCAACAATGTAGCGTTGATGAAATGTTCTTGATGCATTTTGGAGCTTTGTGTGTTTTTGGGTCGGACACGGGCGCGTCTGTGTTTCAGCGCTATAGAAATAACAAAACAAAAACAGCAACGATTACTTTTTCACGCAGTTGTACGTCGCTACATGCTCAATGTGTAGTTGATACTAAAATGTAACGATATTGATGCACTAATTCTTTTTTTCTACGGGAGAGGCCGACATGTTATTTTCTCTCTCTCCTTGCCACTTTATTTTCTGTCTTTTCATTTACTCTGAAATGCTGTTAACTAACATTTTATTACGTTGTATTTTTTTTTCTACATTTATTTTTGAATTATGTTATCATTGTAGCATCTTTTATTTTTTAAGCTTTTTGATTTCCCTGTTGCAGCAATGTATCTAATGTTTTCACGGGCATTCAGATGTATTTCCCCTGCTTGGTGTGACAAGATGACCTCGCCGGGATGTAAGATATGCACACTCCATACTCTACTTGAAATCTGTCTACTTGTGGTACTTGATGTAAAGGAGGAAGAAACGATGTACTCTTTCAGTTCCTTCCAAATTCCATATTCCTAAAATAAAAATTTTAAAAAAGCAAGACCACCAAAAACTCATCAACGTTCAAAGATGATTTCGCTGTGAAGTGTTAGTAATGAATTTTTACAGGCGCCATGAGAGCAGCGCATGACGGGCTGTGTTTTCGCCAAGCCGGTCACATCAAAGCTACTCTGGTGCTAGACGTGAACACTCACCAGTTGGCCTGACCCCGGGGGACTCGACCCTGGACAAATAACTATTTAAAGTATTCCAGACTGAGTGAAGAGTGAAGATTGCACTGTTGTGGACTTCGCTGATGATGGGGATGTTGATGACGAAAAGGATGACGAGGGTGAGGATGATGACTATGTGTGAGCTTGTTCTCCAAGTCACTGTGGAGACTCAAAATGCAGGGTGTGAGCGTTTTATTTCATAAGCAATTCTGAGAGGACAAGGGTGAGAAATGTGTATGATCCAGTGGATAATTTCATCGTTGTGTAACCAGTATGTTTACTACTATGTAACCTCTTAAAATCAACCAATTAAAGCTCAAAGCATTTGTTATAATGTTGTGTGTGGTTGTCACTTATTCAGACTTGTATCACTGCAAAAAGGTTGGCAACTGTGTTTTGGTTCAAGAAGTGAGCAGGTGTACAAAGATCCGGGGCCCCTGGTACGACATCCTTACCTGTCTTAAAGTTTATAGTTTTAAATGAGATCGCCACCATTTGAAAAAAGCGATATTTACTCTTTCAGTTCATTATGGTGCTACACTTTTGGTAGGCCTAGGTATTTCTGTAATGGCATCACCTTTGCCCGTTCTTGTGGTGTGGGTTGTTTGCAATGGACTATCGGAATTGAAGAAAGGTTTACAGTCAGTACACTGTATAGGCTGCAGTATTTAGTGGTCTCCCTGCAGGGCTGCCTGGGTTACAGTAAGATTCCTGCGCTGGGCTGCAATCACTTCCTCGTCTATGTTACTTTGCTTTTTTAATTTTAAAGTGCCATTTATTTTCAAGTTCTATACGACATGATTTATTTTCCCTCAATCCTTTATTGACAAATCAACATATACAGTAGTCAAATGTAAAAATACAGAACACAAATATGAGAAAACAACTATATACTTCCATATAATGTTTTAATATAAATTTCTATTTTATAATTGTTGTATGTTTGGCTTCTTTTTTGCCCATTTACACTTGTGAATATAGTACTTGTGAATATAGTCATAAAACTAATGACTAAAGTCTCAGTCTCTTTACCACAAAAAACACGTTACATCAATACACAGCCTACATAATGTTTTATAACGTGAAACTGCTGTGACGTCGCACCTGTGAGCGGTTGCCGTGGTAACCACTGTACACACTGCAGGCACCGCGGGCTCGAATCACTGAGGGACAAGGCGAACCCGGAAGAAAATGCTCCAATCACAACAACGCACCCGCCTCCTCAGGAGGGACGGTATCGCTATCGGTATAGACTTGACTTGTATCTTCACGCCTCTAAACTGCATGCTCACTTTAACACGAACATTATTGTGCTTGTGCTAAGACAGAGATTTACACAAGAGGACCTTTTCTGTAGACAAAACCATTAAAGGTTTAGGGTCAGGAGTATGTTGCATATTTTTGATTCTTACAAACTTGTTATTCTTGTTGGATTCTTCCAATGTTCCCTGACACTTACTGTGATTTCTACAATATTTGATTCTCGCCATGTATTGTGATTGAATGAGAGACGTTCGTTCCATGAGTACTTATAACCGCAATAGAGCTGAAACGTAACTGGGCACTTTTTTAGCGGCCCTGGTTCCCATTCATTTTCTAGACATTTCATAAAATCCATATATAAAGAATTTGAAGTCAGCTACGAGATGAATCATGAGCTTGTAACAATTGATTCAGTAAAATGTAAAAAGAAAAAAAGAAAAAAAAAAAGGTGAAGGTACAAGACTGTGTACCTAACGTATTTTTAAGAGGGAATGAAGTACTTATCCAATAAGGGATTCATCAAATCCCCTTTCCCTCACTTTCAACCTATTTCTCAACTATTTGTAGACTAGACGGTGACTACATGCCGGATGCAGTCAGTCCTGATTGCCAACCGCGAAACTTCGGCGCGTGTAACATCTCCATGGTAACAGCGATTTCTCTGATTGGTGGAACTAGGATTGTGGGTATTACTTCCCCAGGAATTTGCAAATAAAACATTATTTCTTAAAAATGGGGTTGAAATCAAATTGACAGAAGCATGTACCATCTTCACAATCTCGTAGCTCATGGTAAGCCTAACTTGTATGTGTAGCATATGTATAAAATATGTGATGTATTTCACCAGAAACCCCTGCTTATTTTAGTTTTGTTGTTTTTCTAAGTGTTTTCTAACATTTAAGTTATTTCTAAGTGGGTTGGAGTCATTTTTGGGAGTTTTGTTCATTTGTTTTGAGGATGTTGTGTTTTGCTCTTTTTGATGATGTCATCAGCGTCGCGCGCGGGCTTCCTCCTCAGTTGCTGAGAGCATTCTGTGGAGAGGTTGATGACCAGCCAGGAATAGCCAGAAGACTGCATTCTTCTTATTTTTCTTTTATTCTTCCCAGAATAAATGCACAATCATCGAGCAAGCAGAGGTCCAGTCTATCATTTCATACACAACGCAGACATACGAACACAGGACCAGACCGGTCACATATGGTTACTCTGTTATGGCTGATAATCAAATTCCCTATGGTGATTATGAATTGCAATGGGCAATTAGCAATGGGGAACTATTTTTGTATTGGGGGAGGGCCAAAACTAAATTATTAAAGGAAAAACCAAACTTGTATCTTTGTTTAATTGTTGATACTATTGTAAGAATGTTCTAAATAACTGAATTACAACTCAAGGTCATGCAATATTGTGGTTATTGTCAGATTCATTTGAGCACACTTTTGGAAAATATGTTGTTTTGTCCAAATGTGAAGTAACAAGACTACCAGTGGGCTCAAGTGATTTTGTTTTCAATTTCACCTCTGACAGCCAAGAGTAAACAATGGTGTGTGAACATTTTAAAGACATTTGAGACGCCAGCAAGGCTCAGATGTTAACTGGAAGTGCTGTGAAACCTGCAGGGCAAGTATTCCATTATTACTGCTGGCTGGCTGTTGTTGTTATAATGCAGCCCTGAAGCTATGCTGTATGTTACTTGTTACTGTGATTGATCTTATTCCAATAAATGATCATGTAGGGCTTCAGCGTCTTGCTAAAGGGCATTTTAACAGAATGCAGGGGTCAAACCTGTAACCTTCATATCACAGTAGAGACTCTAACTTCAGACTCTAACGAGGGCCAACCTGGGCCAACCTGGGCCAATTCCAATCTGTCACCACACAAACGATTTGGAAGATGACTGTACAGATGACTGATTACCTGCCAAAATTGTAACCTGTGACACAATCCACTGGGACTCTTCAACTCAGTAGTGTAGTCTGATTACTGTTGGTTTTGATTGGTTTGCCTCAAAAAGACTGTAGGACCCAAAGTTAGATGTTTTTTCAGTTTACACACTGTTCTTTTAAACTTTCCATCTCTATATGGTCATTATGATCTAGAGCCAATCTTTCAGGTTGCATATGTATCAGCTAAGTTATTAGTTATCAGCTATTTTATTTAAAGGTATCTGAAATCTGATAACTGTGTTTTCTTCCAACACCTCAAACAGATTGCAGTTGCCATTGTTTCAATCAATTTCCTCTTATCCCGTAACATGTAATCAGACCTTCCCCAGTCCTGGCAGTGCCCTACAGCAGTGTTTGTGGGCAGTTAATGTGTAATCTTTGCAATCAAGCACTCATGCTGCCACCCTCTTTCATACAAATACACACAATTAGACCTGGGAAGGGAAGAGTGTTACTCATTCACCTTCCCCACCCAAATATTCCCATCTGATCCGGTATTCGAAGTAGGTCACTTGGTTAATTTTCAAACCCACATGAGTGCCACTTATGCCACAAGAACATGTATATGTGATATTTCCTTTCTGCGTTTCTAGTATAATTCCTGGCCTCCAAGAGCACCTGTGCTTGTTTAGAGATGCCCGAACTTTCCTGTATATTCAGTTTAATGTTCAGTCAAAATTTCAAACCTATCTGATTTGTTCTGATACATGAATTTGGCTAAG
Source organism: Hoplostethus atlanticus (assembly GCA_034670405.1). NCBI lineage: Eukaryota > Metazoa > Chordata > Actinopteri > Trachichthyiformes > Trachichthyidae > Hoplostethus > Hoplostethus atlanticus. The sequence goes on from JAXDDX010000791.1 coordinate 5,381, forward strand.
GTCTAGTCAACACCCTGTGGTGTATGTTTCTTGATTTGACATTGTCAGTTCAGCTGCCACTGTGTTATTTGCACTGCATCATTGTTTCTTTCTACTGGTTTGTATTGTATTACACTGTACCTGATCTGTCAGTACAATGGGCATTCCTTTAACATGAGATTGGGTGCTTCTGTTGTTGCCTCCATCACATTGTCGATGACCTGTCCCAGTATTGTTTATAGTTTGAGGTTGGTGGCTTAAATGAAGATAGTAAATACAGGTTTCTGTGATAATTCTTCTTGCGTGATTATTCTCTGTCACACATGTACAGTTACAAAGATGTGCACACGCATGCAGACCCATCAAACAAGGAAATGGCAAAAATAATTAAACCTGCTGAGCCGGATGCCTGACACAGTGAGTTCACCTTACCGTATTTCAGGAAGGTTTTGCATGTCTCCCATAGTTGACAGTGAGGGTGTGCCAGCCTCTGTGGACTAGAATAATGAAATGTGTTTTCTCAATCCATAAAAAGGAGTACTTACAAGCTTGTTAAGCAGGAGAGAGAAAAAGAGTGCTATGGTAAGAAAGTTGAATGATTTATATTTCTGTGAATATGTTTATTTGTTGTAATTTTAGTGAAGTAGATTTTCAGTGTTGAGATACTAGTACTAGAATAATACTGGTATACTGAGGGAGCCAGTTGTCTCTAGTGTGACCTATTTTCTGTTGATATAGGTATTTCTATTGTACCTTTGTAATGGACAGTGACTTTGTAAACAATTGCACATCAGTTGTTTAGGTAATAGTAAATGATTTAGTTTACTTGCCCTGTTGGCAAAATGGGCTGTGTCAATCACACTGTCTGCTCTTGCTTACCAGTGGCTTTGAACAGAATTAATAATAGACAAGGAGACAGGTGGAATGTTTTTTTAACTTCAGACAAGAGCATGTTAGAGCAAATATGTTTTTTTTTGTTTTTTTGTTTTTTTTAAATTAAATTTTTAGACAGGTACTTTAACCAGGTTAGTACCACTGAGATTGGGAATTATGGCAAACATAAAAGTTGCTGAAACAACAGAAAACAATAATGTATAAAATTCAAATTCAGTCAAAGTCACATAAAGAAAGTCAAGTTTTATATCAAACAAGCCAAACCCATTTTAATCTTGACTAAAGAAAGCAAAGACTTACTGAGTCTTCATTATCAGTGTAATTTGAGAGGCCACTTGGTGATTTCCATGAACTTTTTTCCACGGTAAAGAGGACATGCAGGAGAGTATTTTTTGAAAAGGGGGTGACTCTGCTGTACTGGCTGGTTTTCCACACTAATCAGACATATAGGCTTTTAACTTACAGTGGGGTCTAAAAGTTCCCTACCAAGAACTTTTTTGTTTCATCATTTATCAAAAACTAATACAAATTGATTACATAGTTTCTGCTACTGAAACTGCTACTCTCCCATTAAGGCCATAGTTTGCCAATCATCTATAATGCATAGAGGACCATATTCATTTAGTCAATTTCTGGTGGTCTGTTAATATCTGAATAAAATATATAGTGTGGCAAAACCTTACCAAATGCTGTGCGAACAAGATATTCAGATATATTTTAATTCCATACTAGCATTTCTCAAAGATCTAAAAATGTTGATTTGTATCAGTTCTAAATAATGTATTCTTGAATAAGAATGATCAACTTGAGTAAAAAAGAAAATGACAACAAACAGTGCTTGGTAGTGGACTCCACTGTAGGTGACAACAGCCCTTTTGTGAAAGTCATGCACCTGTGAATCTAATAGAATAGGATGCCTTGACTATAATGGTCTCTAAAGATGGCATCTGATGACACTTGATATGCTCACTGACTCAACAATGTCAATGCACTTCATGTCTTTGTGGTGTTTCTGTTGTGCTGGTGCCAAGAGAGACAGACATGTTAAAGGGCCATTTGTGGAAGTCAGGCATCAGCATTAATGTGCTGTTAGTTCTGATTTACACTCTTTTATGTGTAATCCTTTGCATAATCAAAAACTCTATTCAAAAGCCCTATCCAAATAAACACACACCCACACACTCTTTCTCTCTGTAGTGTTTTAGACATGATTCATCCTCTGCTGATGTAGAATCCAGCTACACTGGAGCTTGATAATTTGCAGCCGACACAATGTGGGAGCTTCTCTGACCAATACAGTTAAGGTTATGTTGAAGAGGATAAGCCATTAAAGGTAAGCAATGAAAGGTTGTTGTTAACATTATCTACAGTATGACACACTTTTTCTCAAGCAGCTAATCAGGACTCAAAATAGGGTTGAAGGTTGAATGTTTGCTCTGAAGGCTTACATGGAATTTCCACATGCTGTGAAAATGAATGAGGAAAGAGTTCTGAAAAGACTTTCAAGCATTAAGGTTTCAAGTCCTAGCTGTTGGTAGTATGAATAATAATTTACAATGTACTACTACTAATAATAATAATAATAATAACAATAATATCTGTATTATATAAACAATAAAACCATATGAGTAACTTTATATTTAGATATTTAATTATAATTATTTAATGTATTTAATTATATATACCAATAGGCAAAATCAGAATTATAATCAACCACTTTATTTGTATATCAGCTATTCAAAATCAATATTCACAAAACACTTGACACTTGAGATCTGATTAAAAAAAAGAACAAAGAATTAAGAATGTTTTACAGAAAGTATTTCATAACGGTAATATTCATATTGTAGCTGCATCTAAATAACATCTAATCTGATCACTAAATAGTAACTGCAACAAGTAAAATGAACATGAGCATTGCTTGGATAATTAAAATAATTTCTTCTTTTTCTTTTTTTCTCTACTTTTCTTGATAGGAATGGCAATATCAAAGAATGGCTTGGCCATCTTTGCCCTTCTAGTGACATGCTATATTTTGGAAACACGGGAATTCATTGAAATTTCAGGCCTGGTTTCACCGGTAGGCCTATTGTGTTTACGATACTGGATGGTGTTCAATAGCAAATATGGGAAGGTCAAGCTCATCCAAGAGTTCTGTTAAATAAAACAAAGCTTACACAGAAAACATTTCCATATAACAAACATAGTAATTGAGGACCACTAATAGTTCATCTTTGAACTTGATTAAGCTTTACAAGTTAATTTTCACTCTCTTGTCTCAGGTACACAATGCTGAAGACTTGCTACCTCACATCAGAGAGAAAAGGAATGGTTAGTCTGATGGATATTCAAGAGAGATATTTCAAGAAACTATTGTTGGGCTGCAAGAACAACACAGGAGTTTGGTTCAACTCATTTTTTAAAAACTGGACAAAGAAAATTATACAAAAGCGCTTTTCTCTAGAAGTTTCTTTGTCTGGACGTTTATGAAGTTTCTTTAGCTCTAGCTCAAATATTTGACAAAAATACAGTGGTTCATCAAGAATCTGTTTTGTGCATCTGTGTAATTAACTTTTGGCAGATATTGTTATTTTTATTTAGATATTGTTATATTGTTATTGTTATTTGGCTTGTAAAAATAAATGTATGGTTGCCAAACATATTAAATCCTTTTTATTTTTTATCTTTGCAGTGCTTACAGATCGATGGAATTACATAATTGATGTTGAAGTGAATGCCACAAATATAGAAACTATAAAGCAAATCAGGTCCTCTGTGAATGCTGCTAGTCTTCCCATACAACTTGATAATACCACAGAGATCTCTGAAATCGGTATCACCACTGGTGAGTACAACATACTGCAGAACAGAAGTTCAACTTCAATTTCCATAAAAATGACAAAGAATTCTTCAAACTCTTTGCTACACATATCAAGATTTTAGATTTTATTAATATTGGCAATATTATATTTAAGACAAAGCTTTCCTTCTCAGTTTGCTCCCCAAATGGCACTGGGTTCCAGTGTAGATGTGAGGAGCAGTTTGCTTGGCCATATAACAGTTGTGTCACATATGGAGCCTGTGATCACATAACCAATGGCATCTGTAGATGCATCAATGCCATTCCAGCTGACGGCCAGTACTGCCAGCCAATATTAGGTAATCAGTTCATACTCTTACATGACTTCCAATCTTGAATTCACATTAAATTCAGAGGCATCCATTTTTTAAAAATCCATACATCCATATCCATCCAATACATACATTTCTAAGTTAGATCCTAGGTTAAAACTGTTGAAGAACCCCTGGCACAAGTCTTTCTGCTCTAGTGTTAGAGTGCCTCCTGAGACCAAAACAATTGAGAAGCACATTGTGTTTTTCCCACAGCACTGCTAGCACTGGTTGAGTATGAGGTGGAAGTGGAACTGAATGTGACAGATGTTGAGACAGTGGACGTCCTCAGGACCCTAGTGGACAACGGGAGCTTTTCCCTGGCTCTGGGTCCCACTGTGAATGTCACACATATTGACATCACCACAGGTAAGAATGGAGTTTCTACTGAATTAGTTTAATATAATAATAATTTTCAGTAATAATCGACAACATTTTCATATGAATTAATGTCTGCTACTCTCTATCACCAATTGATAGTGACTCATCCTATACTCAGTTCATGAGAGCTTTTACATGTGCTGTTCTATACACCGGTGGTTAGGTCTTTCCTACTCTCACAGGATGTGATGAGTTTCACGATTCTGGCAGCAGCAGATAGGGAGTGAGCACTCATGATATCTTAAACAAAACCTCTTTCACCTTTTTATCTACCCATTATTTGTTTGAGATCCTCCATGCATCACCAAAAATCTATCTAGAGGGACATCATTTTCTGTAATGATGTTAATTATTGCAATTATCTCTCAATATTTTTACATTATCAATGTATATACCACCATTCAATTTATTCATTGATTCTTCAACGCTTGCACTGTTTGAAATAACTCTCGGCTACATCATGACTACTGAGTGACAAATTAACACAGTGGGCATTTGTTTCTAACTCTTTAAAGATGTCAAGATAAAGATGTGATGTATTGATGTATTTGGCCCAGGTGAGGAGTTTCTGATGGTAGTCCATTAAGCATGATTTCATAATTTGCGTGAACAAATGTCCCATTTGCCATATTTAGTCAATTTTACTCTATGCATTGATTGATTTACCTTAATTGACTCAGCATGTTGTTAAATAAAATATATTTAGTTGATTCAGGCCTCAGCTTTACTTTAAGTAAAACAATTCTGGTTGAGTTATCAAGGTATTGCCTATTGACAATGCTTGACATGCAAGGCATTATTATTAATAATACACAATTCACAAGGATATTGAGAGGTAATGGGCATTACCACAGGCTTCAGGGATGTTCCAGACTTTATACAGGATTTGTATCACTCAACACTTGCACCAGCCCCTTTTATTATATACACCCTTTTTTTCTTTTTGCACACTGTTTATGCAACTCACAGCCTTGCAGACATTCACAGCTCAACAAGGACCTATGAAAATCCTACAGTCTGTTACCAACATCAGCACATGTAGATGCTTGCCCTTCTGGCTAGACAGCAGCTATATATTATTCATTTGACCTGGAGCAGTTCATTGATTTGGTTACAATTTATTCGTAGCTCGAGACCAGCTGTATAAAATATAACAACATAGGCTGTAGAAATGATTCAGTGAATTTACAAAACCTTTTGTTATACTTAATTGGTATAATTATTACTACTTTACCCCTATTTTTTATTACAATGTGTTTTCTTTTCTTGTTTAGTGTGTTATCTAAATGGTACTAGCTTCCAGTGTAGATGTGAGGAGCAGTTTGCATGGTCGTATAACAACTGTATCACATATGGAGCTTGTGATGAGATCACTGGTGACACATGCGGGTGTATCAACAGTATTCCATCCAATGGCCAGTACTGCCAACCAAAGACAGGTGATGAAGACCTTTATAAAGCTTCCCATACTATATGCTTATTCAAGGCTTAGTACTAATGGTGTAAATGTCTCATCTTGTTATATCCATAGAACATTTCCAATAATAAATACATAAATAAAAACAAACTTGGGTAAAATAAAAGTTACTCTTGTATCAAAGAAAATCTGAGGGTCTTTGTGGACAATACTAGTCTCTCCATGATTCTTAATATCCAAGGACCCCATTAGGTACTGTATCAAGTAACCAAAAAGAAAATCATTTTTGCCACAATGTCCCCTTCTTTTTCTACAGTCCCTCCAATTCTTTATGGATACCTGATTTACATTGAAGTCAGCACTACAGATTCAGCAATTACAGATGAATTGAAAAACACCCTGCCATTTGGTGGTCACATTCACATCTGTAATTAGTTAGTTAGTTAGGTAAGATAGGGTTCTGGGTAAAGCAGTAAAAAGACACTTAATAATTGAGTAAATCAGCTTGAATAATTTTATTTTCCATTAGAAGAAATAACAAATTATTTAAATTAAATGTACATTATCTTACTTAATGTTACAACAGATCACGACACTACAGCTGTACAAACACAAGTAACAACTACAACTTGTAGATGTCAAGAAACATTATCTGTCATTAGTTATTCATTTATACCATAGCCTGGAAGCAGATTCAGTTCTAATTGGTTATAGGGTGTCAATTAAATGTGTCTTACCATGGCCTTCCTTAATGTAACCAGTAAACATGAGGGTATGTGTAAAACTATTAAAACATGTATAGTAAATGATATTGGCTTGAATAACTTTGCTTTTCATTTTTAAATAGAAAATCATTGTAAAATTGTTTTTCTAGATTCAACAACTACTGCAATAACAGATTTAAACACTACAGCTGTCACGACAACACCAACAACTATTGTAACAAGTGAGTGGTTAAAAATAATAGAATGGATAGAACTTGTACAGTGCGGTTCCAGGGTTTCTTTGAAAATGTACAGGTACAAATTTTCAGTTCAGTCATTTTACATTGATTAAGTCAGATTATAATCATTGTAAAATTATCTTTCTAGACTCAACACCTATTGCAACAACAGATTTGAACACTACAGCTGTCACGACAACACCAACAACTGTTGTAACAAGTAAGTGGTTAAAAGTAATGGTATGGATAGAAGTTGTACAGTAAAAGTGTTGTGTGAAAATGTACAGGTAAAAATCTTCACTTGAGTAACTTTACTTTTATTTAGTCAGATTACAAATAATTGTAAAATTATCTTTCTAGACTCAACACCTATTGCAACAACAGATCTGAACACTACAGCTGTCACGACAACACCAACAAATATTGTAACAAGTGAGTAGTTAAAAATAATAGCATGGATAGAACTTGTACAGTGCAGATTAAAGGGTTTGTTTGAAAATGTACAGGTAAAAATCTTCACTTGAGTAACTTTACTTTTATTGAGTCAGATTACAAATAATTGTAAAATGATCTTTCTAGATCCAACACCTATTGCAACAACAGATCTGAACACTACAACACTCACAACAACACCAGCAACTGTAGTAACCAGTAAGTGTTAAGGAATTAGGGAAAGATTGTCTGGTTAAAAGAATTTTTTTGAAACTTTACAGTACAAAATCTTCACTTGAGTAACTTTACTTTTATTGAGTCAGATTACAAATAAGTGTAAAAATATCTTCCTAGACTCAACACCTATTGCAACAACAGATCTGAACACTACAGCTGTCACGACAATACCAACAACTATTGTAACAAGTAAGTGGTTAAAAATAATACTATGGATAGAATTTGTACAGTGCGGTAAAAGGGTTTGTTTGAAAATGTACAGGTTAAAATGTTCACTTGAGTAACTTTACTTTTATTGAGTCAGATTACAAATCATTGTAAAATTATCTTTCTAGACCCAACACCTATTGCAACAACAGATCTGAACACTACAACACTAACAACGACACCAGCAACTGTAGTAACCAGTAAGTGTTAAGGAATTAGGGGGAAATTGTCTGGTTAAAAGATTTTTGTCAAAATTTACAGTAAAAAATCTTCACTTGAGTAACTTTACTTTCATTTAGTCAGATTACAAATAATTGTAAAATTTTCTTTCTAGATCCAACACCTATTGCAACAACAGATCTGAACACTACAGCTGTCACAATAACACCAGCAACCAGTAAGTGTTAAGGAATTAGGGAAAAATTCTCTGGTTAAAGGATTTTTTTTTAAATTTACAGTAAATAATCTTCACTTGAGTAACTTTACTTTCATTTAGTCAGATTACAAATAATTGTAAAATTTTCTTTCTAGTTCCAACACCTATTGCAACAACAGATCTGAACACTACAACACTCACAACGACACCAGCAACTGTAGTAACCAGTAAGTGTTAAGGAATTAGGGAAAAATTGTCTGGTTAAAAGATTTTTTTGGAAACTTTACAGTAAAAAATCTTCACTTGAGTAACTTTACTTTCATTTAGTCAGATAACAAATAATTGTAAAATTTTCTTTCTAGATCCAACACCTATTGCAACAACAGATCTGAACACTACAGCTGTCACAATAACACCAGCAACCAGTAAGTGTTAAGGAATTAGGGGAAAATTCTCTGGTTAAAGGATTTTTTTTTAAATTTACAGTAAAAAATCTTCACTTGAGTAACTTTACTTTCATTTAGTCAGATTACAAATAATTGTAAAATTTTCTTTCTAGTTCCAACACCTATTGCAACAACAGATCTGAACACTACAACACTCACAACGACACCAGCAACTGTAGTAACCAGTAAGTGTTAAGGAATTAGGGAGAAATTGTCTGGTTAAAAGATTTTTTTGGAAACTTTACAGTATAAAATCTTCACTTGAGTAACTTTACTTTGATTAAGTCAGATTACAAATCATTGTAAAATTATCTTTCTAGACTCAACACCTATTGCAACAACAGATTTGAACACTACAGCTGTCACGACAACACCAACAACTGTTGTAACAAGTAAGTGGTTAAAAGTAATGGTATGGATAGAAGTTGTACAGTAAAAGTGTTGTGTGAAAATGTACAGGTAAAAATCTTCACTTGAGTAACTTTACTTTTATTTAGTCAGATTACAAATAATTGTAAAATTATCTTTCTAGACTCAACACCTATTGCAACAACAGATCTGAACACTACAGCTGTCACGACAACACCAACAAATATTGTAACAAGTGAGTGGTTAAAAATAATAGCATGGATAGAACTTGTACAGTGCAGATTAAAGGGTTTGTTTGAAAATGTACAGGTAAAAATCTTCACTTGAGTAACTTTACTTTTATTGAGTCAGATTACAAATAATTGTAAAATGATCTTTCTAGATCCAACACCTATTGCAACAACAGATCTGAACACTACAACACTCACAACAACACCAGCAACTGTAGTAACCAGTAAGTGTTAAGGAATTAGGGAAAAATTGTCTGGTTAAAAGATTTTTTTTGAAACTTTACAGTACAAAATCTTCACTTGAGTAACTTTACTTTTATTGAGTCAGATTACAAATAAGTGTAAAAATATCTTCCTAGACTCAACACCTATTGCAACAACAGATCTGAACACTACAGCTGTCACGACAACACCAACAACTATTGTAACAAGTAAGTGGTTAAAAATAATACTATGGATAGAATTTGTACAGTGCGGTAAAAGGGTTTGTTTGAAAATGTACAGGTTAAAATGTTCACTTGAGTAACTTTACTTTTATTGAGTCAGATTACAAATCATTGTAAAATTATCTTTCTAGACCCAACACCTATTGCAACAACAGATCTGAACACTACAACACTAACAACGACACCAGCAACTGTAGTAACCAGTAAGTGTTAAGGAATTAGGGGGAAATTGTCTGGTTAAAAGATTTTTGTCAAAATTTACAGTAAAAAATCTTCACTTGAGTAACTTTACTTTCATTTAGTCAGATTACAAATAATTGTAAAATTTTCTTTCTAGATCCAACACCTATTGCAACAACAGATCTGAACACTACAGCTGTCACAATAACACCAGCAACCAGTAAGTGTTAAGGAATTAGGGAAAAATTCTCTGGTTAAAGGATTTTTTTTTAAATTTACAGTAAATAATCTTCACTTGAGTAACTTTACTTTCATTTAGTCAGATTACAAATAATTGTAAAATTTTCTTTCTAGTTCCAACACCTATTGCAACAACAGATCTGAACACTACAACACTCACAACGACACCAGCAACTGTAGTAACCAGTAAGTGTTAAGGAATTAGGGGAAAATTGTCTGGTTAAAAGATTTTTGTCAAAATTTACAGTAAAAAATCTTCACTTGAGTAACTTTACTTTCATTTAGTCAGATTACAAATAATTGTAAAATTTTCTTTCTAGATCCAACACCTATTGCAACAACAGATCTGAACACTACAGCTGTCACAATAACACCAGCAACCAGTAAGTGTTAAGGAATTAGGGAAAAATTCTCTGGTTAAAGGATTTTTTTTTAAATATACAGTAAATAATCTTCACTTGAGTAACTTTACTTTCATTTAGTCAGATTACAAATAATTGTAAAATTTTCTTTCTAGTTCCAACACCTATTGCAACAACAGATCTGAACACTACAACACTCACAACGACACCAGCAACTGTAGTAACCAGTAAGTGTTAAGGAATTAGGGAAAAATTGTCTGGTTAAAAGATTTTTTTGGAAACTTTACAGTAAAAAATCTTCACTTGAGTAACTTTACTTTGATTAAGTCAGATTACAAATCATTGTAAAATTATTTTTCTAGACTCAACACCTATTGCAACAACAGATTTGAACACTACAGCTGTCACGACAACACCAACAACTGTTGTAACAAGTAAGTGGTTAAAAGTAATGGTATGGATAGAAGTTGTACAGTAAAAGGGTTGTTTGAAAATATACAGGTACAAATCTTCACTTGAGTAACTACAGCTGTCACGACAACACCAACAACTGTTGTAACAAGTAAGTGGTTAGAAATAATAGCATGGATAGAACTTGTACAGTGCGGATTAAAGAGTTTGTTTGAAAATTTTCAGTTGAGTCATTTTACTTTGATTAAGTCAGATTACAAATCATTGTAAAATTATCTTTCTAGACCCAACACCTATTGCAACAACAGATCTGAACACTACAACACTCACAACGACACCAGCAACTGTAATAACCAGTAAGTGTTAAGGAATTAGGGAAAATTTGTCTGGTTAAAAGATTTTTTTTTAAATTTCCAGTAAAAACACCAACAACTGTTGTAACAAGTAAGTGGTTAAAAGTAATGGTATGGATAGAAGTTGTACAGTAAAAGGGTTGTTTGAAAATGTACAGGTAAAAATCTTCACTTGAGTAACTTTTATTGAGTCAGATTACAAATAATTGTAAAATTATCTTGCTAGACTCAACACGTATTGCAACAACAGATCTGAGCACTACAGCTGTCACGACAACACCAACAACTGCTGTAACAAGTAAGTGGTTGAAAGTAATGGTATGGATTAAACTTGTACAGCCCAGAAAAACATTTATTTTTAAAATGTACAGTAAAAAAATATTCACTTGACTTACTTTTCTTTCATTAAGTCAGATTGCAATTGTACAAAATACCTTTTGTAACAATTGTAGAATTACCTTTGTAGACTCAATTCCGTTTTCATAGCATATTAAAATACACTACAACTACCCAAAATTCTCCCTACAACTTATCTCCTTACAACACCCTCTCCACCATCATCTACAAGACTGAGGAGACAGTATTTAGTCATTGAAGGACAAGAAATAATGATTTTATCAAGTGATACAACTAGCCTTTACTCCAATGTTTCTTCTGATTTCTCTCTGTTCAGCTCCTCCAGTTGTGTATGGATACCTGATTTCTGTTGAGTTGAACACCACAGATGTTACAGCAATGGAAAAACTGAGGACCATTGTGAGAAACATCAGTTACCCCATCAGCATCAACAACCACATACAAATCTCTGACCTCAACATCTCCACAGGTTGGGAAAATTTGTTGAATTTGTTGGCCATTTTCAAAATGTAATGAATAAAAGTACTTTCATGGATAGCATAGCATGTGTTAAGATGGCGCGGCCGTGTCTAGACGCCGTCGTGGTAGCTCCGCGGAGATTGTGCGTTTTTTTAGTTTTTGTGTTTGTTTTTAATATCTTTTTTTGCTCAAACACATCGGCACTAACATCCTACGAACGCAGCACACTTTTGGACATAAACTTTTGCGCAAAACAAAGGTTTTTGTCCACTTTTCCCATCGACCCAGCGTGGCCGGCAGAGATAGTACGAGCGAGCCACAACAACAACAGTGGAGACTCACCTACGGGGAGACGAAGGAGGAAACATCGGGGAAAACGGAGCGGAATTCGGAACAGACTGAGAGTTCAAGCCCACCGTCCACCTCTGCCCAGCATCCTTCTTGCTAACGTCCAGTCTCTGGATAATAAGTTGGATGATGTTAGGGCGAGGATTAGATTCCAACGGGACATGAGGGATTGTAACGTCTTTTGTCTGACGGAAACATGGCTGACCCCGCTGGTGCCGGATCGAGCCATATGCCCAACCGAGTCCTTCTCTGTTTTCCGTGCGGATAGAACGGAAGAGTCTGGCAAATCTAAGGGTGGAGGGGTTTGCTTCATGACCAACAACAAGTGGTGCAACCCCAAGGACATTAAGACTCTTTCTCGTTCCTGCTCGTCGAACCTGGAACATCTGACTATCTCATGCCGTCCATTCTACCTTCCCCGGGAGTTCAGCTCGGTCATCACCACAGCCGTCTACATACCACCACAAGCGGACACCGACGTAGCACTATCGGACCTACATGATGTGTTATGTCGGCATCAGAACAAGCATCCCGACGCGGCTATGGTGGTGGCTGGGGACTTTAATAGGGCGAACCTAAAAAAAGTCATGCCGAACTTTCATCAGCACATTACGTGTGCTACCAGAGGGGAAAGAACGTTGGACCACTGCTATACGCCGTTCAAGAGAGGCTACAAGGCTGTCTCTCTCCCTCCGTTCGGCAAATCAGACCATGCCGCCATTTTCCTGCTACCGGAGTATAAACAAAGGATAGCACGGGAAGCGGTAGTGACGAGGGACGTAAAGCGGTGGTCTGACCAATCAGAGGCTGAGCTACAGGACGCTCTGCGTGACGTCGACTGGGACATGTTCCAATCCAGTTCCAGGGACGTCAGCGAGTTTACGGAAGTAGTAACGAGCTTCATAGCAACGCTAGTGGACACCATCGTCCCCACGGTGAAAGTTAGGTCCTTTCCTAACCAAAAACCGTGGGTTGATAAATCCATCCGCGACGCTTTGAACGCCCGCACTGCTGCCTATAACTCCGGTCTTGTATCCGGCAACATGGACGAGCACAAGGCAGCGTCCTATGGACTGAGAAGGGCGGTGAAGGAGGCCAAGAGGAGGTATAGGGACAGAGTGGAGTCGCAGATGGAGCAGCGCGACACCAGACGCCTATGGCAGGGGCTACGGACTATAACGGACTACCAGGGCAGACCCCCCGCAATTGTGAGTGCCGACGCATCCCTAGCGGAGGACCTGAATTCATTCTATGCACGGTTTGAGGCTAGCAACAACAGCGCTAGCTCGCCGGCTAACAACATCACCGTTAGCGCAACCGGAGTGAGTTCTACCGCTGGGGATGAACACACACTCTCTGTGACCGAGCACAGTGTGAGGAGGGCTCTGACGAGGGTGAACACCAGGAAAGCTGCTGGTCCAGATGGCATATCTGGACGAGTACTGAAGACCTGTGCTAATCAGCTAGCTCCAGTGTTCACCACTATATTCAACATCTCCCTGGCTGAGTCTGTGGTCCCCGCCTGCTTCAAGAGATCCACTATTGTCCCTGTGCCCAAGAATGCTTCTCCAGCATGCTTGAATGACTACCGACCGGTGGCCCTCACCTCGGTGGTCATGAAATGCTTCGAGAGGCTGATTAAGGACTACATCTGCGCCTTCCTCCCTTGCTCCATGGACCCGCTGCAGTTTGCTTATCGTCCCAACAGATCCACGGATGATGCTGTCTCCCAGGTACTGCACACCACACTCTCTCATCTGGACAGCCGGAAGGGGGGCTATGTGAGACTGCTGTTCATTGACTATAGTTCAGCTTTCAATACCATAGTCCCCACCAGACTGGCTGGCAAGTTGATTGAGCTGGGACTGAACACCCCCCTGTGTGCCTGGATCCTGGACTTCCTGACCGCCAGGCCCCAGGTGGTCAGGGTGGGTAGACACACCTCCAACCCCCTCACCCTGAACACAGGATCCCCCCAGGGTTGCGTCCTCAGCCCCCTACTGTACTCCCTGTACACACATGACTGTGTGGCCAGGTTCAGCTCCAACACCATCATTAAGTTTGCGGATGACACAGTGGTGGTGGGCCTGATCTCCAACAACGACGAGAAGGCCTACCTGGAGGAAGTTGCTGATCTGTCACTCTGGTGCCAGGACAACAGCCTCCTCCTGAATGTCACCAAAACTAAGGAGCTGATTGTGGACTTTAGGAGGACACAACAACAGAGGACGTACTCACCACTGGGGATTAATGGGAATACTGTGGAGAGGGTGAGCAGGTATAAATACCTGGGAGTCAACATCACCGAAGATCTGACATGGTCCACACACACTGACACTCTGGTGAGAAAGGCGAGGCAGCGCCTTTACCACCTCAGGCAGCTGAGGAAATTCAAAGTCTCCCGGAGGATCCTTCAGTCCTTCTACTCTGGAGCTGTGGAGAGCATCCTGACAGGAAGCATCACTGCCTGGTTTGGCAACAGCTCCGCTCAGGACAGGAAGGCTCTGCAGAGAGTAGTGCGTTCGGCTGAGCGCACTATTGGAACTACACTCCCCACCCTGCAGGACTTGTACACCAGGAGGTGCAGAACCAGAGCCTGCAGGATCATGAAGGATCCTCACCACCCCAACAACGGACTGTTTCAGCTGCTGCGGTCAGGCAAGCGCCTCCGTAGTCACGCTGCCAAAACAGAGAGACTGAGACGGAGTTTCTTTCCTCAGGGTTAGGGTTAGATTAAATATTGTGTTGGTTTATTGTAAATAGTGTGAACCTGTTATTTTGCACATTTCTGCTGAGCATTGCCACTTTGCATTTCACTACACACCTCGTGTGTGTATGTGACAATTAAACTTCTTGAATCTTGAAATTGTGAATGATGACACATTGAAGATCCAGTCCTATCTCCAGTGTGGGCATTTATTGTTAAAACACCAATGAGTTTCATCATCTTCATTTATTATATTTTTCCAAAATGAAATTCTAATTCTTCAAATCATAATCTCAATGTGTCACATTCTGAAAGATGCTGAAATCCACTATTGTCTATTGTTTTTTGATACTTGCCAATGTGTACTTTGGAGCTGAAAGGTTTATCATTGTATACTTTAAAAATATTTTTTAGAAGATGGCTAGTATATTTGTTCATAACAAGGCTCATAATAACTATACTTCTCCCCAGTTTGCTATCCAAGCAGTGCTGGTTTCCAGTGCAGATGTGAGGACCAGTATCGTTGGCCATGTGACCAGTGTTTCCTGTATGGATCCTGTGACAACATCACTGATGACACGTGTGGATGCATCAATGCCATTCCTCCTGATGGACAATATTGCCAGTCTGTTGATCAACACAGTAAGCATTTTTACACCAACTGCATTGGTTATGAAAGGAACAATGTTAGAGTGGTTACCAATTTTTATGAGGGACACATCACGATGTTGGAGTGACAACAAATGGAAATACTGTAACACTATCAGCTCTTCCTACCTGATCCCCCCTTTTATCATATAATTTGAAAACCCTTCCACTACAAAGAAATCAGACCTTTTATTTTGTTTTGTTAGGGAGGATGATCAACATTACAATCATTCATTTGTTGATTCTCCTCCAACATGGTGGCATGTCTTTGCTAACCACTGGTAACCAGGGCCAAACATTACATTACATTACAGTCATTTAGCAGACGCTTTTATCCAAAGCGACTTACAATAAGTGCATTCAACAAAGGTAACATCTTGTAACAGGCCTCTATTGTGGAGTATAGGACTATGAGCATTCAGTAACTGTCATGATACAAGTTTTCTATCACATTTGAATGATCTTAGATCAGAACTGCAGTGACTATTCTCATTCTTTAATGAATATTGCACCATAGAAATAAAAAAAAACAATTTAAATGAAAACCCATACATCTGAAATGACTAGTTCCCAGGCCATTCTTGTATCTTCTGGTAGCAGAAAAGAGAAAAAAACAGAATGTATTGGTAGTCTGTAGTTTACCTCCCATTCCTCTCTGTCTTTCTCCCAACAGACTTTGCAACTTGTCTCTATACAACAACCTCTCCACCACCATCTACAAGTAAGACCGAGGAGACACTATTTAGTCATTGAAGGATACGAAAGAAGGATTTTATCAAGTCGTACAACTAGAGTTTATTTACTCCCATGTTTCTTTTGATTTCTATCTGTTCAGCTCCTCCAGTTGTGTATGAATACCTGATATCTGTTGAGTTGAACACCACAGATGTTACAGCAATGGAAAAACTGAGGACCATTGTGAGAAACATCAGTTACCCCATCAGCATCAACAACCACATACAAATCTCTGACCTCAACATCTCCACAGGTTGGGAAAATTTGTTGAATTTGTTGGCCATTTTCAAAATGTAATGAATAAAAGTACATTTCATTTTAACATTGTGAAAGATGACACATTGAAGGTCCAGTCCTATCTCCAGTGTGGGCATTTATTGTTAAAACACCACTGAGTTTCATCATCTTCATTTATTATATTTTTCCAAAATGAAATTCTAATTCTTCAAATCATAATCAATGGATCTCAATGTGTCACATTCTGAAAGATGCTGAAATCCACTATTGTCTATTGTTTTTTGATACTTGCCAATGTGTACTTTGGAGCTTAAAGGTTTATCATTGTATACTTTAAAAATATTTTTTAGAAGATGGCTAGTATATTTGTTCATAACAAGGCTCATAATAACTATACTTCTCCCCAGTTTGTTATCCAAGCAGTGCTGGTTTCCAATGCAGATGTGAGGACCAGTATCGTTGGCCATGTGACCAGTGTTTCCTGTATGGATCCTGTGACAACATCACTGATGACACATGTGGATGCATCAATGCCATTCCTCCTGATGGACAAATATTGCCAGTCTGTTGATCAACACAGTAAGCATTTTTTTAAAACCAACTGCATTTGGGTTTTGAAAGGAAACAATGTGAGAGTGGTTACCCCAAATTTTTTTGAGGGACACATCACGATTTGGGGTGACAACAAATGGGAAAAACGTAACACTATCAGC
>JAXDDX010000792.1:0-22634 GCA_034670405.1 Hoplostethus atlanticus
TTTTTGAAAAATTTAGGAGTTTTTTAAAAAAAAAACCCAAAAAAAAAGTAGAATTAAAGTACATTTAATAAATACAGTTTAGGGTACAGTGTACCTTTACCTTCCACCCCCCGGGGTTTTGGCAATCTGTAAAAATCAAAAAAACAGATGTCTGGGGTTAGGTTCTTTTTTACCGTACTTCTACGTACACAGTAACATAAAAACTGTATTAATGTATTTCACAGCACTATACATTTGTTTTTTTTTTCACTAGGAGCATAGACCTAATATTTAAGACACTTGTATTGTACTTGATGCAAAATGATTGCAACAATTATGGGTAAGTCTAGGTAGAAATTTGAAGCTACCTCCCCGCTCAAAATTTTTGGGGGCACCCAAAATATTTCATTTTTTATAAAACCACACTTTTTTTAATCAAATGGTTTTGAACAATGAATGAAAATATAAGACATGACAAGGGTTAGAATTAATGTTTTTTTCTTGAAATAAAATTTTGTCCTTCAAACTTTGCTTTCGTCAAAGAATCCTCCATTTGCAGCAATTACAGCCTTGCAGACCTTTGGCATTCTAGCTGTCAATTTGTTGAGGTAATCTGAAGAAATGTCACCTCATGCTTCCTGAAGCACCTCCCACAAGTTGGATTGGCTTGATGGGCACTTCTTACGTACCATACGGTCAAGCTGCTCCCACAACAGCTCAATAGGCTGCTGACTGCTTCTTCCCTAAATCGTTCTTTGCCCATCTTAATCTTTTCGTTTTCTTGGCCAGTCTCAGATTTGGCTTTTTCTTTGCTACTCTGCCTAGAAGGCCAGCATGCTGGAGTCGCCTCTTCACTGTTGATGTTGAGACTGGTGTTTTGGTACCATTTGATGAAGCTGCCAGTTGAGGACCTGTGAGGGGCCTGTTTCTCAAACTAGAGACTCTGATGTACTTGTCCTCTAGCTCAGGCCTCCCTTCTCTTTCTATTCTGGTTAGAGCCAGTTTGCGCTGTTCTGTGAAGGGAGTAGTACACACCGTTGTATGAGATCTCCAGTTTCTTGGCAATTTCTCGCATGGAATATCCTTCATTTCTCAGAACAAGAATAGACTGACGAGTTTCAGAAGAAAGGTCTTCTTCTGGCCATTTTGAGACCATCATCGAACCCACAAATGCTGATGTTCCAGATACTCAACTAGCCTGAGGATTTTCATTGATCAATGAGCCTTTTAACACGATAAACTTGGATTAGCTAACACAATGTGCCATTGGAACACATTAAAAATCAGCCGTTTCCATCTATAATAGTCATTTACCACATTAACAATTTCTAGACTGTATTTCTGATCAATTTAATGTTATTTTAATTGAAATAAATTGTGCTTTTCTTTCAAAAATAAGGAGATTTCTGGGACTTCCGGTGGTGCGCTACACGGTATGACAGCTTAGTAACAGAGCTCCGGTATCAGCCTTAAATTTCCCCTAATTCAAGAATTTCTATTCATCCAAATTGATATACATCGACGTAATAATGAACGGGGACAAAAGGAAGAAAGGAGGATACGTGTTACGAAACAACCCCGAACGAGAAATTGATAAAGAAGTTGCGGCCAGCAGAAATCCCAACAGGACAAGATGGAGGCCACGGAGGAAACGAAACTTTGGACTCAATCCGCGAAGTAGTGAGCGAAGTCGTAACTACGGGGATGGCAGTGCTCCGGGCTGAACTGAAGGGAGATCTCTCGGAATTCCGCAATTCCGTTTTCGAGAGGACATTAAAAAACAAATGGACGAATTCACGGTGGAAATAAACCGGAAAATACAAGATGCGACTGGTCAGATTGAAGAAGCAGTGAAGCGCGTGGGAGAGATGGAGGAAAGCATGGCCGATATGGAACAGTGGGACATTGGAGTCAAGGAAGCCCTCACCCAGCTGCTTAGTAATCAACGGGCATTACAAGATAAAGTCTCTGATTTGGAAGGGCGCTCCAGACGCAACAATATCAGGATCTATGGTGTCCCGGAAGATGCCGAGGGCACCTCCGCAGTTGCGTTTGTTGAAAACCTGATAAAGTTGGAATTGGGAGACGATCTTGGCTCGGACCAGAGCCGTGACCTGTGGATAGAACGCGCCCTAGCACCAAAACCACCTGCAGGCGCCCCACCACGCTCTGTGGTGGTCCGGTTTCTCCGGTTCTCAGTTAAAGAGAAGATTCTCTATACCGCCTGGAAGAAGGAGCCCCGTGTCCAAAACAAGCGAGTGTTTTTTGACCATGATTATGCAGCGGACGTGCAGAACAAGAGGAAGAAATATATACCCGTTAAGAAGGCGCTGAAGGAGAACGGAATACGTTTCCAGACTCCGCTAACCAGAATGCGCGTTTTCTTTAAAACGGGCACCATCCTGTATAACAGCGCGACACAAGCAGCTGAGGATCTGCGGAAACGGGGATTCACCGTGGGCGAAGTCACTCATGGGACCAAGGGCATAACTGAGGAAACGCTGGCCCGACTTCTGCCGTGGGAGACGACCGAGACCCGGCATGGCGGAGATAAGAACCAATTCCAGCGGCAGGTTCGGGAGAGGCTGAAGGAGTATCGTAGGACGGGATCGGGAGCTCCAACAGGGGATGAGTGAGCGATTTCCTCTTTTCATCATCGGATTATAATGACGGTTGATACCTACAGATCACAGACAGAGAGCCACAAGACTTTTTTTTTTTTCTGCTACTGAGGGGCCCCACTTTGTGGCCAGCCCCCCTCACTACCAAAGGCAACATGGCACCTTTTTCGTTGGAAGCTCAGTTCAAGGTTCTGTATTATAGTTCTTCGAGTTTTCTTGTTTTGTTTTATTTTGTTTTCCCTTGAGGTCTGGAATGTTACAAGTGCAATGTTTCAAATGTAAAATTACCAACATTATAACATACTCCCATTGAATGTAAACGGGCTAAATAATCCGATAAAAAGAAGCAAAATGATAACTAAAATAAAAAAGGAGAGGATAAATATAGCGTTTTGGCAGGAAACTCATCTTTCTGGTGCTGAACACGAAAAACTTAAGAAAATGTGCTTTAGGAATACTTTCTTCTCATCATATAAAAATGGAAACAAAGGGGAGTTGCCATATTGATCTCAAATTCGATTAGGTTTGAATTTATATCTGAAATAAGCGATAAAGAGGGCAGATTTGTTCTGATAAAGGGGAAAATAGACCAAAAAGAGGTGACATTATTTAATCTTTACGCCATGAGGCAGGTTCTAAAGCGACAAAAATTGCTAGCTTGGAGGCTCAGAAAACAACAAGCAGAAAACACCATTTATAAGATTAGAGACCCTGTTACAAACAAGATTACTAACAATCTGGATGATATACAAAAAGCATTTGAAATGTACTACAAATCCTTATATTCCCAGTCAGAACAGGTTAATAGACACACAATTGTTGAATTTCTGAACTTTTTAGACCTCCCTACGCTTGGTAAAGAAATTAATGATAAACTTGTCTCACCAATAACAAAGGAAGAAATAGACAAAGCTATTTCAAGCCTGAACACTAACAAGTCACCTGGTACTGATGGGTTCCCCCCAGAATGGTACAAATCTATGAGAGAACACCTGCTCCCTTTACTGGAGACCTGTTTTAATTACATTTTAAAAGAAGGCTCCCCCCCCCCCCTCTTGGAGGGAGGCTTTTATATCAGTCATCCCCAAGGAAGGAAAGGACAGGATGGACTGTAAAGGATATAGGCCTATCAGTGTTTTAAACACAGACTATAAACTTTATGCTGCTATCTTAACAAAGAGGATGGAAATCGTAATGCCTTTGTTAATAGATGAGGACCAAACAGGATTCATAAAAAATAGACAAACTCAAGATAATATATAGAGGGCCCTACATATTATTGAGCAGATTAATAAGGAAAAAGTTAGCTCTATTGTTCTCAGTTTAGATGCTGAAAAAGCTTTTGACTCGGTTGGGTGGGAATTTCTTTATCTAGTAATGAACAGATTTGGCTTTAGTGAAGGTTTTATACGTTGTATCCAGACACTTTACTCTTCTCCTACTGCAAGAATAAAGGTTAATGGTAGCCTTTCTAACTCCATAACTCTGCAACGTGGTTGCAGGCAGGGCTGCCCCGCTAGTCCCAGTCTCTTCAGTTTATTCATCGAACCTCTGGCCCAAGCAATACGACAGGAGACAGAATTAAAGGGTATATCCATAGGAGGAGTGGAGTATAAAGTTTGTACGCAGATGATGTACTGGTCACAATCATGGAACCAGGTTCAGGCCTGCCTCTATTAATGAAAATGTTGGAAACATATGGGGAATATTCAGGATATGCCCTTAACATACATAAAACTCAGGTTATGACATTTAATTACACTCCCACGCAAGAATTCACTGCAAAGTATAATTTCAATTGGCACTCATCCCACATCAAGTACCTGGGAGTAGGTTTACCCAAAGACCTGTCACTGTTATTTGATATTAACTACAACTGTATGAACAAAAAAATATATGATGACCTTAATAGGTGGGGCTTGCTCCCTCTCGACTTTGGCGGCAGAAATGAACATTCTTCCCAGATTATTATATCTTTTCCTATCACTTCCAGTAGAAATCCCTCAGAAGCAATTTAGAGAATGGAATAAGCATATTTCACGATTCATTTGGGATAAAAAGAGACCAAGGGTGAAATTCTCTACCCTTCGGTTACCAGTGGAGAGGGGGGGCATGGCCCTCCCATCTTTAAGGGATTATTATTTATCAGCTCAGTTGAGACCCCTTGTATACTGGTGTAACCAATCTTATGTAGCCAGGTGGAAGAGTATAGAGTTATCTTTAATAGACATACCAATACAGTCATTGCTTGGCTGTGTTTGCAGGGAGAAGGAAATACAGATGGCGAGTCAATGGGTGAATCTTTCACTGAAAGTATGGATAGAAATGATTAAACGTTTCCAACTCCAAAGAGAGGTTAAACTGCTTAGATGGCCGGCATATGATCCCGACTTTACGCCAGCATCGCAAGATTGTACATATAGACAATGGGTCTATTCTGGTATCACTTCCATATGCAAGATAGTTAAAAAAGGGGAGCTTAATAGTTTTGATACTCTATGTCAGACATATGGGTTGGGTAAGCAAGACTTTTACAGGTATCTACAGCTTCGTGATTATTTTTGTAAAGAGGTAAAAGGTTCTAATCCAAGAGAGCCACCAATTATTATTCATATATTTATCAATGCTTATAACTCAGGAAGTAATAAAGGTCTTATAAGCAAGTTATACCATGGCATTACATCAATGAATAAGGACTCCACAGACTATGTGAAACAACGATGGGAAAAATAACTGGACATTGAAATAACTGAAGACGTGGCTGAATGCCTGGGAAATACAGTCGTCCTCCAACTCTCTGACCTGGAGAGACTTCTGTTGGAAAAACGTGATTCGCTTTTTTATCACTCCCAAACAGAAGTCTAAACAAACTGGCACTCAGCTATGCTGCTGGAGGGAATGTGGAGAAATCATGGTTGATCATGCTCATGTTGTCTGGTCTTGTCCCTCTATTCAGACTTTCTGGGAGGAAGTAGCAACAATCATTTCAAAAACCCTGGGTTTTAGTATCAATACAACATTCACCTCTATCTTGGACATATCCCTGACGGACTAAGTAAAGATGATACTTACCTCCTAAAGATCTTGTTGGCAGCAAGTAAAAAGGCCATTACAAAATACTGGCTTCAGAAAAACTGTCCTACTGCTGTCCTCTTTGTCAATATTGTTAAACACTTACATCTACTAGAACAGATGACCTACTCCATACGGCTCCAAAAAGAGCTGGGAGAAAAACAGTGGGAAAAATGGTGTGTTTATTTAGCCAATGAGACAGACCTTTCATAACTATTGTATGTATCACGTGTGATTCTTTTATTTTAAATTAGGCAATCTTACCTTGATTTGCTGATTATCCCATGACCTCACGGGTTTTTTTTCCTTTTTTATTTATTTTATTTATTTATTTTATGTTTCCTGTTTGCATATTGAAAATGTAAAAAATGATCATAAATAAAGAGTTTAAAAAAAATAAATAAGGAGATTTCTAAGTGACCCCAAACGTTTGAGCGGTAGTGTACCTGTTCTCCAGTCTAAATGTCCGTATTATGGATGCTACCGTGTAGCGACTCAGGTTGGGCTGGACTCTCTGCCCAGCCTCCCTCATCGTCAGGCCATGATTGATGCTATGGTCCACCAAAGTGGCCCTAATGTTGTCGGAAATATGTCTCCGTCTATTGCCTGGTCCCCTTCTTTGTTCTTGTCCTCGTCCTCCTCTTCCTCCTCATCCTCCTCCTCCGACTCCTCTCTCTCTTCCTCTCGCTCTCACTGCCTCCATGTTTTTAAAGTTCTCACAAAAGAGGTGAGCTTACCTGGGGGTGGCGGGGGGGTGTGTGTGTGTGTGTGTGTGTGTGTGTGCGTGTGCAATTTCAGGTGCGTGTGCAATTTCAGGTGTGTTTTGCAGTTTGAATAGAAAAGTTTTTTCCCAATGATTGCCAGAGATTTCATTCTTGAACGAAGTGTCTAATGTAAGAAACAGTGTGGAGTGTTTTGCAAGAAGTGTGTAGCAGAAAATGTGTTTGTACTTTTGGTGCCTTTGTTTAAGGCATGGTTAGAAAAGTTAAGGTTTTGATGCTTTTGTCTAAGCAGTCACTTTTAGTGTGGAAGCAATCGGCAAAAACTGTAAGAGTGTGCCGAGCTTTCTGCAGCACCTTTGCGCCATCTACTGGGTGAAAATGGGCAGTGAAAGCATATGCATATAGGAACCTTTTGAAGTCCACAGAATGCATCTTCTCCAAGTACAAACACCACCAGAGATGGTGGTGGATCACCAACATGATCATGGCAGAAGCCCTCTTTGAATAGCTACAATAGCTGGGGGATCAGGTCTAATAAAGGAAGCATATACGGATAATGATCGGAGGTTGAACTGGTAGAGAGGCAGAGGGACACCTTACGTGGCAGCTGAAGTAGCAGCACCAGTCCTAAAAGAGTCTGGATGTCCGGATAAACAAGCGTCCTTGAACTATTCACATAGCAAAGTTTAAATGACCCAACATGATGATGGCTCACTTTGAGAATTTGACAGCAGACAGAAAAGGAATGATGGCGCAGACACAAGGAGGATTTAGTTATCAGCTTCAGAACTTAGTTCATGTCTTGTGACTTGAAGGAACATCTTACCAAGCATTCATTAAACTAACAGTGTTAAGTATATATAGGGTAGGAAACACTACCCTGACTCTTCCTCTTAGCCTTGCCTATTTGTCGTCAATTATGTGTCTGAGCTCTTGTTTATTGGCTCTTGTTCATTTGATACACTTATTTGTCTTAGCTCTTGCTTATTTGGTTCACTTAGTTGTCTTAGCTCTTGTTTATTTGATTCTCTTATTTGTCTCAGTTGTTTAAGATATAGTAGGTTGCTAACTTATTGCACTCTTACCTTAACACTAGTTATGCTCCCTTTGTTGTTTTTTAGGAAGGAAATGCACTTGATTTTTAGGTGCGAGTGTTTTTTGCCTACCTATGTTGAATGATTATTGTAAGTCGTTTGGATAAAAGGTCGAAAATGACTGTAATGTAATGTAATGTAATGTAATATATATTATTAGCAGATTGGCATACTTCCCAGATGCATGCTCTGGCAAAATTCCCGAAACCCCTTCTTCCTGTTTGGGTCAAGTTATGGGATGGATCAGAGTGTCTTTTGTTCATCTCTAAAAGGAGATCTCAATCTTTATCATTTGTGATCGCCTGATTGCAGTTTCTCCCCAAAACCCTTTTAGAGCAACGAGGGGGAAAAAAAAAGTCAGCTTGGTGGAATTCTTCATCACTTCTTCATTGAGACCAATGAAGCAGGCATCTGCAGCTAATGACAAGTTCACAGGGTTGTGTTGATCTTTGCACGGGTCTGGATGAGTGTCGACTTCCTCTTAGACTTCCAGAACACCAGATCTGGTGATGTGTACAGAGTCAACCTCAGGACTTGCTGTGACAAACCTCATCACGGGGAACTGCTTCCCTCTGCTCGCTCTCGGATAACCCCCGACTGCAGCAGCCAATCAGATTCCCTCCTGAAGTGCGTTGACATGGTGACAGAGGTGAGCGGGGATCACTTGACCCACATGAAGGAGGAGTTCCTTCAGGAAATGAGATTCAGGAGATGAGGAGCTGGCCAGCAGAATCATCTCGCACATCAATGATCCTCACGAAGCTCCACATTCAAGTTGCACATTCCCGTCTTCTGCTGGGATCAGACTGTCAGTTTGTGGATCATGTGTTAGAAAACCAATCAGAGAGGAGAGATGCCAAGCCTGACTGCGATGTACATCACTTCCTGGTGGTTCAGTCGTCAAGCAGGGGAATGTCAAGTAATTCATGGAGAGCTGAGGAAGATCCCACTCTGGAATACAGAGGACCAGCAAGCTGATTCTGTCTGCTGGGAAAACTGGCTTTTGATCAGGATGGGAGAAAGGCAGGAAGAAAAAACGAGGGGGGGGGTATGCAGGCAAACGCGTATCTGATTCCACATTATCTTTTATGAGCAGACGACCACCTGACCGGCTGAGGTATGTCATATGTAGGCATCGATATTCCAGAGCAGCCTCAGTAATTTCCGGTGGTAGTGCCTGTACACTCAGGCGGCATCCCCCAAACAACAAAAAGCCACGGGAAGGGATTTTTTCAACAGAATCTTTCTTTTTTTTTAAAGAGCGTGAACCGACAACTGAATCAGAGGTCAGCAGTAACCTAGGACACAGCAGGATGTTTAACTGAGCTTAAATTTTTTAAGTGCCTGTGTATACTTGCTCTGTTCTAGTTTCCATCTTACAGCTGACGCATTCCACGGTAAAGGAGGATTTCTCTGGGACTTGCGAGTTTATGTCATTCTGTCTTTCATCCACCACTGGTTTGTCAATTGTGGGAGGAAAGAAGAGAGAGAAGAAGAAGAAGACGGAAAGAGAGAAGAAAAGGAAGAAGAAGATGGGTAAGGAAGAAGGAAGAAAAAGGAAAAACAGAAAGAAGGAAGCAGGAAGGCAGACACGGAATAAGGGAGGAGAGGGGAAGGAAAGACGAGCGCAAAGAAAGCCGAAGAAGGGAAGATAGAAAGAAGTGGAAGAAAGAGGAGAGAAGAAAACAAAGAAAGAACGAAGGGGAAAGAATGGAAAAAAAACCCAGTATAACCTCAACCAACTGGGTGAACGATTGTGTGCGTTTGTTGTGTAAACCAAGTTGTCCCCCACAGGAAGGTTACGGTTTTTTTTTTTTTTTTTTAAATTTTTTTAAATTTTTTTTTCGTTCTTTTTTAACTATTTATTTTTTTTTTTTTTTTTTTTTTTTTTTTTTTTACGAGTATCAACGGGTTTTATATAAAAAAAAAAAAAAAAAAAAAAAATAAAAAAAAAAATAAAGAAAAAAAAACAAAAAAAAAAAAAAAAACGCTCTAGTATTCATTATTCACTCCTCTCTATGTGTCCTCTACCTGTTCAAGAGTAAGAAACCCAGCCAACCAACCAACACAACACAACCCCAAAAAAAAAAAAATAAATAAAAAAAATA
This sequence comes from Hoplostethus atlanticus, assembly GCA_034670405.1. Classification (NCBI taxonomy): domain Eukaryota; kingdom Metazoa; phylum Chordata; class Actinopteri; order Trachichthyiformes; family Trachichthyidae; genus Hoplostethus; species Hoplostethus atlanticus. The sequence continues at coordinate 9,597 of JAXDDX010000792.1, forward strand.
AACGAAGAATTAGGAGAAACGAAGAACGAAATATTGGAAGATATTAGAGAATAGAATAGCGAACGAGAACTAAGATGAATAAGAAAGAACGGGTAATAAGAGAATAGAAAGACACAGAGAATATAAAGAAGAAGAAATAGGAAGAAGAAACATAAGAATCGAAAAGAAGAATAACTAACATACAAAAAGAATCAGCACGAATAACTTCGACCCAAAAAACAGTCAGGAACAAAAGTCCAGGAATGAGCCACCATCACGAAACAGAAGATCAAGACAACCACACCGCAGGACTCCAAAGCAGAAGTCCAAAGAAACAACGACCAAGACCTCAGGGAACGGTCGAAACAAGCCATTCTGAAATCCGAAAGGACAGAAGCCACAACTAACAGCAGGAAAAGCCTCACACTAAAAAGCCACAACACTAGAATGCTCCACCAACCCACCATACACAGAGAAGCCATCATCAGGAATATGAACCCTGAAAATTATCTTCTACCCAGAGAACGTTGCAAGTGCTTGTGGACAATGGACCTTTAGAGACTACCAATCACTTAGAGGGGAAGAGGACCATTCTCCCCTTTTAAGGATGACTCCTTACTTTTAGAAGACACGTCCACATGGACCTACACCCTACTGGACGTGTTCCCACCCCGCTTCTGCTGGGGGGTCTTTCACTGGAGACCAAAAATACTTCAAGAACTCTCCTCGGGCCTGGTTGATTGAAATTGTGTGTGATGTGGTGGCATGATGAACAACAGAAGGTGGAAGTAGCTCACAGACTAACTAGAAACTTGTCAAATTACTATCAAGAGAAAGAAGAAGATAAGGGACAATCCATCTCTGCCAGGAAGGAGAAGCATTTTTCAATTATGTTCCACTGTCATCCTTCTGATTGAGCCTGCAAATTGAAAATTGACCCTCCCCGGACAGCACATCCGTTTCTCTTAGTGGAGGAGATCAACGAGATTACATGACATCAGAGAAGCAGTCTCTCCACAGAGAATCCTTCCCCTCCACCTGCATGGCTCACAGTGGTCAGCTCGGCGGGTCCTTCATCTTACTGTCATCAGAAAGAAAGACCTGCCCTGGAGCAGGGGGTATTTGACCTGGAAGGAAATACTCTGACTTCAGACGGTGCGATGGGTTCCTCTTGAGGCTGCGGCCAGTGATCAAAGCCGTCCCAATTAGATCTCGTGTTGGTTTTCAAGCAATTGTATATCGGATATATTTCAATGTATTTAGATATGATTTGTTTTCACAACAAATGCAAATAAGGAAACCATATCAAGTTATTTTTGTTTTTATCACTCATCCTTTCAGGCTGACGTGGCTGTAAACCTGTCAGAGAGATGCTGTGTGACGCTGTGTGGCCTCCAGTCCTCGCTTCAAAGTCCTCCAGTCTGAGCTCGAACTGGACTGAGTAACAACGACCTGCATGATTCAGGAGTGAAGGCTTGCTCTCTGCTGGACTGTGGGAGTCCACATTGTAGACCTGGACACTCTCAGGTCAGTATTCCCTCTACTTGGTAAAACATAGACCACTAAATCCCTGCTTTACATGTAAGGTAATGTCAGTGAAGTATAGGGAATCAATAAAGGGACGTGACAGTCAGACAAACTCAGGGTGACCGTTGTTAAAAGTGAGGGGGTTCATTCAGAAAAGACTTAATAGATGAATAAATGGTCTGGCCTGGATGGCCCAGTGTCTTCTCTTAAGATTGGAACTGCTCTAACCAAAACAAAACGTAACATAGACATCCGTTTATAATGGGATTAGATTATGCAGTTCTTTCTAAAGTGTTGTTAATTAATTATTATTCATAGTATATGTGAATGAAGAAGAAGTATTACTATTGCTTAAATTCTATTCCCAAATGTAGAAACCATCTCCGTATTCTTCCTTATGTACATTGTAACTGATTGTATCTTTCAGCCACTACAAGGTTACCCTCGTTACCATGACAACTGTAAACAGAGGCTGAGCCTATAGAGACAGTGGCAAATACTAAATGGCGGACATATCAAGAGATGACAACACTGGTTAGCATCACTACTAAATGAAATAACATGTTTGAGTGATTGGAGACAGTATCTCTCCTGAAATGTTGAATCAATTGCATGAGGAAAACCACATTCCAAGAATTCCATGCAGTGAAGTCACCAAGATTGAAGACATTTGTCTTGTTTTGTTTTTTTAATACATCACACTTCATTGCTATTTACAGTTTTTTGACGATTGCTCACACACGTGTTGGGAGATTTGGCTCATTGTGTCAAAACTCTCCACACAAGCCAAGTAAGACACTTGGAGATAAACATCTCACTTCTGTGTCAAAATGAAACCCTGCAATCAAAACCTAACAATCCTTTTTCAAAATGGCATTTTTGCAACAAACTTATACACACATGCACCATTTGGATTACTCTTTCAAAACAGCAACAACACACTGATGTACTTTAGTACTTTGTATACCTTTTTAATTCTCTCATACAGGCTTCTGTGAAAGATTGTTCCAGTACAGTACATCTACTCACATTTCAATGAACACACAAATAGAAAGACTTCAGGAAAAAATACATATACAGCTTATTTTTTGCCATTGCAGTTTTTTACACCAAAACAACACAAAGAAAAGTAGAATTACAGTACAGTAATCAATACAGTATGTACGGTACAGTGTACCGTTACCTTCCACCCTCAGCAGGTCGTCTGGCAGATCTGTAGAAAATGCAAGAACATGATGTCATCGGTTAGGTTCTTTTTTACACTGTACTGTCATACTGTACACAGTAACATCAAAACTGTATTACATGTACTTCACAGCACTATACCTATTTGTTTTGTTCACTGAGGAGCATAGACCTAATATTGTAAGACTACATTGTATTGTTCTGTGATGCAGAATGATGTGCAACAATTACATAGGTACAGTCTAGTGTAGAAAGTTGAAGACATACACTACCGCTCAAAGGTTTGGGGGCACCCAGAATATTTCATGTTTTCCATGAAAACTCACACTTTTATTCATCAAATGAGTTGAACAATGAATAGAAAATATAGTCAAGACATTGACAAGGTTAGAAATAATGTTTTTTTACTTGAAATAATCATTTTGTCCTTCAAACTTTGCTTTCGTCAAAGAATCCTCCATTTGCAGCAATTACAGCCTTGCAGACCTTTGGCATTCTAGCTGTCAATTTGTTGAGGTAATGTGAAGAAATGTCACCTCATGCTTCCTGAAGCACCTCCCACAAGTTGGATTGGCTTGATGGGCACTTCTTACGTACCATACGGTCAAGCTGCTCCCACAACAGCTCAATAGGCTGCTGACTGCTTCTTCCCTAAATCGTTCTTTGCCCATCTTAATCTTTTCCTTTTATTGGCCAGTCTCAGATTTGGCTTTTTCTTTGCTACTAGTCAAATTTTGATGGGTCAGTTTTTACATCCAACAAAATCTGACTCCCCTATTATATTAGGAATGCAAGATGTGACACTCACCAAATTCACTCAGCAGGCATATATTGACCTCTAGTACTTATGTATAAAGTCTTGTGTAACTAGTCAATACAGGGGAGAAATTAGGGGGGGGAGTCAAATTTTGATGGGTCAGTGAGAAGAGGAGGAGGCTTCTGGTGAGGCCAGTCTCTTCCCTGTTACCTCTGGGGACAAACAGGTCCAGATATGTAAGCAAATAACCTTGAATTGTTTATTAGGCTGTAGCCTAAGAGGAGACGTGAATTTCGTTCAGTGACATTTGCGAAACAAAACTAAGTGAAACGAAATCCCGCATAAAATCGTCTTCCTGCCGATTTACTACTCTTTCATTATTCATATATCCTGCAGTAAACTGAAGCTGACTGTTTACAGTTGGCTACCGAATCATATTTAACCCGAAAACCCGAAAATTTATGATAGAAATCACGTAAATTGACCACAGAATGTAACGTGTTAAGTGTGCGCGCGTTCACGCGAAGGGGAGTCAGATTCTGCTGGGGAGTGGGAAAATACTACGACACCGGCAACATGGACGAGCACAAGGCAGCGTCCTATGGACTGAGAAGGGCGGTGAAGGAGGCCAAGAGGAGGTATAAGGACAGAGTGGAGTCGCAGATGGAGCAGCGCGACACCAGACGCCTATGGCAGGGGCTACGGACTATAACGGACTACCAGGGCAGACGCATCCCTAGCGGAGGACCTGAACTCATCCTATGCACGGTTTGAGGCTAGCAACAACAGCGCTAGCTCGCCGGCTAACAACATCACCGTTAGCGCAGCCGGAGTGAGTTCTACCGCTGGGGATGAACACACACTCTCTGTGACCGAGCACAGTGTGAGGAGGGCTCTGACGAGGGTGAACACCAGGAAAGCTGCTGGTCCGGATGGCATATCTGGGCGAGTACTGAAGACCTGTGCTAATCAGCTAGCTCCAGTGTTCACCACTATATTCAACATCTCCCTGGCTGAGTCTGTGGTCCCCGCCTGCTTCAAGAGATCCACTATTGTCCCTGTGCCCAAGAATGCTTCTCCAGCATGCTTGAATGACTACCGACCGGTGGCCCTCACCTCGGTGGTCATGAAATGCTTGGAGAGGCTGATAAAGGACTACATCTGCGCCTTCCTCCCTTGCTCCATGGACCCGCTGCAGTTTGCTTATCGTCCCAACAGATCCACGGATGATGCTGTCTCCCAGGTACTGCACACCACACTCTCTCATCTGGACAGCCGGAAGGGGGGCTATGTGAGACTGCTGTTCATTGATTATAGTTCAGCTTTCAACACCATAGTCCCCACCAGACTGGCTGGCAAGTTGATTGAGCTGGGACTGAACACCCCCCTGTGTGCCTGGACTACACATCATTTATAATTTATATTATATTACATATATACAATTTCCCTTTTTTACTATATTTTTATAAAGTGCTCTTATTGTAAATATTGTTGTTTTTTATATAGAGCTCTTACTGTGACATTGTAAATATTGTGTTTTTTATATAGAGCTCTTACTGTGACATTGTAAATATTGTGTTGTTTTTTATATAGAGCTCTTACTGTGACATTGTAAATATTGTTGTTTTTTATATAGAGCTCTTACTGTGACATTGTAAATATTGTGTTGTTTTTATATAGAGCTCTTACTGTGACATTGTAAATATTGTGTTGTTTTTTATATAGAGCTCTTACTGTGACATTGTAAATATTGTGTTGTTTTTATATAGAGCTCTTACTGTGACATTGTAAATATTGTGTTTTTTATATAGAGCTCTTACTGTGACATTGTAAATATTGTGTTGTTTTTTATATAGAGCTCTTACTGTGACATTGTAAATATTGTGTTGGTTTTTTTATTGTAAATAGTGTGAACCTGTTATTTTGCCCTTTGCACATTTCTGCTGAGCATTGCCACTTTACATTTCACTGCACACCTCGTGTGTGTATGTGACAAATAAACTTCTTGAACTTGAACATCTAACATGTATCTTGTGTTGTGTGTTTCCAGGCTGTCAGGCTGTCTGGTCTCAGAGGAAGGCTGTGCTTCTCTGGCCTCAGCTCTGAGCTCCAACCCCTCCCATCTGAGAGAGCTGGACCTGAGCTACAATCACCCAGGAGACTCAGGAGTGAAGCTGCTCTCTGCTGGACTGGAGGATCCACACTGGAGACTGGACACTCTCAGGTATGGAGAGGCAATGTCTTGTAGAGGGGTGGAGTTGGCAGCCATGATGTTCTCAGTCAGACTGTGAAGCTGGGTCATGTTGTTTAAAGCCCCAGGAAACTTGGCTTGAAATAGTAAAAATGAATATATGATATCAAAGTTTAGTGTCTAATTAAGCATCCACAAAAATCTGAGTGAAAATAAACGTTCAGAAATATTAGAAAACCGAGTTCAAAAACAGCTCATTTAGCTGTTGAGACCATTTCTCAGGACTGTGTAGGCGTGTCAGATCAGGATTTGATTGACATCCTGACACGATGGATAGCTCCGCCCATGTCAAACTGTCAAGCTGTTGCACCTGTTGGGGGCGGGACAACTGACGTGCATTTTTTAATGATTGGATGAATGAATTCTCTGTGTCATAAATCTCAGAAAATACCACGCCCAATTCAACCCCACTGTTCTGAACCCCCCACTCATTTGAACTCGGTTTTCTAATATTTCTGAACGTTTATTTTCACTCAGATTTTTGTGGATGCTTAATTAGACACTAAACTTTGATATCATATATTCATTTTTACTATTTCAAGCCAAGTTTCCTGGGGCTTTAATGTTTAATGGAGGATATGAGTGATGTTGTTGGAAAATCCTTCATAGGGAAGGTTATTAATGCCCATGTTTCAATATCAAAGAGAATATGCTGGTCTGACTTGGTTTCCCCCCCCAGTGTCGACCATGGTGGAGTGAGGAGGTTGAAATCAGGTCTGAGGAAGTGTAAGTGTGGATTTAGTTTCATTCATGAACATTCATCTATTGGATGGAAAGCCCATCAACACAGCAGAATATGACTTCCATTCATTCAGATCCTGCTGAGAATGAAGATGATGGCTAATATGAGTCATCATGAAAGTCAAACTATCAATAAATCAACTAATAATAACAGAACAGATCTCAGATCAGAAACTGATGCTGTATTGTGTCTTGTTCTCCCATCAGATGTCTGTGAACTCACACTGGACCCAAACACAGCAAACAGAAACCTCTCTCTGTCTGAGGACAACAGGAAGGTGACAGAGGTGAGAGAGAAGCAGCCATATCCTGATCACCCAGAGAGATTTGACTACTGACCACCAGGTGCTGTGTAGAAATGGTCTGACTGGGAGATGTTACTGGGAGGTGGAGAGGAAAGGAGAGGTTGATATAGGAGTGACATACAGAGGAATCAGGAGGAGAGGAAGAGGTGATGACTGCTGGATTGGAGGGAATGAGAAGTCCTGGAGTCTGAACTGCTCTGATGATAGTTACTATGTCTGGCACAATAACAGAAGAACAGACACACGTATCTCCTCCTCCTCCTCCTCCTCCTCCTCCTCCTCCTCCTCCTCCTCCTCTAACAGAGTAGGAGTGTATCTGGACTGGCCTGCTGGCACTCTGTCCTTCTACAGAGTCTCCTCTGACTCTCTGATCCACCTCCACACCTTCACCTCCACCTTCACTGAACCCCTCTACCCTGGGTTTATGTTCTGGTCTGGTTCTGGTTCCTCAGTGTCTCTGTGTCAGATAGAGGAGGGAGAGAAACACTCACAACAACTGCTGAAATGATAGTTCACTCTCTCTCCCCCCCCTCTCTCGCTCTCTCTACCCCCCTCTCGCTCTCTCCCCCCCCTCTCTCTCTCTCTCCCCCCCCCTCTCTCTCTCTCTCCCCCCCTCTCTCTCCCTCAATCTCCCCCTCTCTCTCTCTCTCTCTCTCTCTCTCCCTCTCTCTCTCTCTCTCTCTCTCTCTCCCCCCCTTTCTCCCTCTCTCCCTGTCTGTCTCTCTCTCCCCCCGTCTCTCTCTCTCTCTCTCTCTCTCTCTCTCCCCCTCTCTCTCTCCCCCCCTCTCTCTCTCTCTCTGTGTAAATAGTGTCTTCTATGTGTCGTAACTGAACAGGGTTTTAACATCACATGTACAAGAACATGGACATTAAATATTGAACCAGAAAGAAAGAAGTTGTTATTGTTAATCGATTGGTTGATTTATCAATATATTGTTTTAGCTTCAGCTAAATGATTGAACATGAATGGAAAATGTAACTTTCAATCATCAGTTATTGAAAAGAAAAGACTCCCATCAATAAAGAGATGAACCATTTCTGCTCTACAATGACTCTTCACACACACACACACACACACACACACACACTACTGTTCCTCTTATATGAGCGATGGATTGATTTTAGGGAGCCTATAATGGTAACGGCGCAGCTTCTCTATATTGATGTAAACTTGAAATAAAACTCCATAATACAAAGTAATACTTCGGCACAACAGCAGGTTGTACTACATTCTGCTCTGTGAGAAGTTCAGACTTTGGGAAAAAACATCTGACCATGTGACAAAAGTAGTAAAAGCCCAAGTTTAGCAACATCTTCTGGTTCCAGGTGAGTCCTCATCAAATCCAGACCAGAGAGCTGGAGCTTTGATTTTCTTGTGACAGTAAAAACCCAATAATATAAAGATCAAACTTCTGTTATCCTGTCCACATGCATGGATGGTTCTGGAAAGGTTCCAGTACATTGTAGGACTCAGAAAAGGTTTCTAATGAATTGTTTCAGCCTAGTTAACATTAACTAGACTACCCAACTCATAGGCAGAGAGAGAGAGGGGGGGAGAGAGAGAGAGAGAGAGAGAGAGAGAGACAGAGAGAGAGAGAGGGGGGGAGAGAGAGAGAGAGAGAGAGAGAGAAAGGGGGGGGGGGAGAGAGGGAGAGAGAGAGAGAGAGAGAGACAGGGAGAGACGGGGGGGGAGAGAGAGAGAGAGACAGAGAGAGAGAGAGGGTGGGGGAGAGAGAGAGAGACAGAGACAGAGAGGGAGAGAGGGTGGGGGAGAGAGAGAGAGACAGAGACAGAGAGGGAGAGAGAGAGAAAGGGGGAGAGAGAGAGAGAGACAGTTACAGTAATAACATGATAACATGTTATAGAATAATAGCTCAATGTTATGGTTGGTTTCAACACAGTGCAGGTTTCTCCAGATATGAACCACAAGCCACGTTTTCATTTAAAGGAATGCTTTATTGATATCCAAACATATACGACAAAAGAAAAACCAGTTTTAATTCATCCACCATCGTTTTCCAAATCTGATGCCTTTAATATTGTACATCAGCTAAATAAAGCTCTAGTATGTACTCTACTACCCTCCCATCCTCTAGTGGCTAGCACTAAGCATGCCGTTTGTGTTGCACTTCTCATTGGCACCCGAAACAAAAGGACTCATCCTTTTATGTTGTTCAGCCCAACAGACTTGCAGCTTTAAACAGGCGACAGCTACACTGCAAAAACGTCCAAGTCATTTCATCTGGTAGAAAACCTTCAAATGGGATTTCTCTTAATCAGAGATCATTTCTCTGATTTCCAGCAGTTTCACACGTTTCCTCAGGAGGTTTTTGGATGAAGTGACGTCAATTATCACTTGATTGAGGAAGATTGATTTTTCCCAGTTTTTAAAGCAAAGTAACATTTTCGGTATCGATACCAGTAAATGACTTCAGATGAATATTTCTTGTAGTGTACATCTGTGTATATTTTCATGTTGGCACAGCAGAAGGTCAAAGAGTCCATGAAGGGAGATTCAGAGGTTCTGTAACAGAGACTTCAATATTGGCAACATGTTGCTGATGGTAAATTAAATGTACCAATAATAACTCCTCTCCGACTCCTCCTCACACACAAGAGAAAAGAAGACAACAATCAGAAAGTCACCTAACAGCAGAAGAAGAGCAACGTGAAGAAGACACAGATACAAAACAAGGAAATACTTGAGTGATGATACAGTGGCAACTTCTATGACGCAGGGTTGATGGGAAAGTCATTGATAAGTGATCATGTTTTCAAATCTGCCGTTTTGCAACTTTCCCAGGAAACATTTGGCTTAATGATCCACATTCCATTGCCTCAAAAAGTTGCTCATGCATCATCAACCTTAGGACAACGTTTTGAGGCAACACTGATTCATAACTGATTCACCTTTTGTTCATGACAGCCCACTAAGTTGCCGACACCCATCCATGTCAGAGGCAACGTTGCCCCATCTCCATTGCCTCAAAAAGTTGCCTGTGCGTCACCGACCCGACAGACAGGAGGCAGAGAAAGTGAGCCGAGGACAAAAACAACTATAATACAATCTTCTACTTCTTCATGTTCACAATAAAAAAGTGACAGTGCTACCAAACTATTTGCAGCGGTTTCAGGTTTGACGTCACCGATCGAGGCCGAGCAGTTTGTCACAACTGTTAGTGTATCGCTGGATGTTGAGTGTGTGTGTGTTGAGTGTGTGTTGAGGCAGGATAAGTGCACAAAGGCAAGCGACGGTGGCAAATGGTGACATTTCAGTGAGTGTGTGTGTGTTTGGCTCCAGGTTTCCACTACGGCAGAGAGACGTTTCACAATGACAGTTTTAGGTGTGTGGCACGAGTAGCAAGCATCGGACCTTCAACATCACAACATGTCCCCCCCCTCCATCCATCGACCCGTCTGCACAACTTTAAAAAGGAGGAACACAAAGAAAAAGAAGAAAACCTGAATTTCTTCCAGTTGAACTGTGATGACGGATGAAGCGTTTAAAGTGAGTAAGGCCGATAGAGAAGCGTTGACAGTCACCAGGTTGTACACACAGCAAAGCATCGTCTCACATTGTGTTCGGTGTTGAGGCAACGTGCAGTCGAACCAAGGCAGAAAACACACAGTCAAAAGTGGTTTCAAAGCATTTTCACCCTTGAGGAGCGCTTGGTTGGTTGGACTTGCCTGCGGTTGGATCGAGCACGCCTCTTTTCTCAGATGAAACCAGGTCAAATGTGACTCTTCTTGCCTCGGTGACCGAGTCCTGCGCCCGGGCGGGTACAAAACGAGAGCACGTCATGTATGTTCATGTATGTTCATGTATGTTCAGTGTCACAAACATGAACTAGAACCTGTTTTAGACCACAAAGCTGCTTTCAGGGGGAAAAGCTCTTTAGTCTAAGGACAGAAGAGAGTTCACGTCTGTTTCTTTGTATTCCCAGTTTTTAAAGTTTGTTTCTCCCCTTTTTGACCTCCCGACCCGATGACCACCAGGTGGCAGCGTCGGTCAGAATATAGTTCTTCATATATATTTATACATAAAAGTTATGTAAAAACATTTTGCAAAGCAGTGTAAAATAGTTTATAATACAAAATGGTTTAAGGTTGGACTTTTTTTTTTTTACACCCTGGGGTGTTTTTAGTGTTACATGAGACCTCGGTCGTCTTTGCATGGTTGGTATTTTACAACTGAGATGATACGTACATGCGTGAAGCGGCGGCGGCGGCCTGGGAGGATGAGACGTGCCGGATCCCGCCCCCCCCCCAGTTGAACCGCCATGACCTCTTCCCCGCAGACACTAGCCTGCATTCACACCGCCGGCAACCGCGTAGCTGTGAAGCGAGCCGGTTGCTAGCTGTGGCGCCGATGGGAGTTGCAGCAATAGGCGGCGGACGTACAGCAACGAACGCTGGCACGTGATTGGTTAGAAAAAGTCCAGCTGCAGCCAGCGCTTCATTGCCGACAAACAAAGAAACGGATACCGTCGGCTGGCGTTTCTCTGTTTGTGCCAAGTTAACAAAACGTGCGGCGGCTGGTTTCTGTTGCTCGTGGTGTGAATGCACGATAAGAGTAGATGACAGTGACAGGAAGCAGAATAGACAGGAGTAGCAGGTTATGCAGGAGGCCACCATTTTGTTTAGACTCTTTAAATCCTCCTTCCATCCACGATCTCCAGATGTCCCGGTTTCTTAAACTGCGTTTTTTGGACGGAGATGATTTCTGAAACGGTGCTATAACGCTTGTGTGGACCGAGATCGTTTTAGTTTCAAAAGCAGTATGAAATCAGATTTATTTACTTATTAATCGAAGGTGCCGGAACGCCGTTCGGGATCATTCCGGCCCACTTTAACCCCTGCTAATAATAACAACCTAACAAATATCATATTATCTTATTACAATTCAGTGGTAGAGAACTGAACATGAAATTTGGAAATTATCATTGGACCAACGCGATGTCAGTATTGTATTCTGGTTGTTGATTGGTTAGGGAGGACGTCCTCCCTTGGCGCATCATTTTACGTGTTTTGACCAATAACAGATTAGCATGAAAGAAAAAAGGTAGTACATTAATGATGTAAGAGATCCCGTCCTCCTCTGCCCCGACACCCACCACCACTTCACAGACTGCCCTTTCCCCTCTTGCCTGCCCTGCAGGTGTCGCTGTTGAAGCATTTTAATCAGAATTTCAATAATGGATTTTTTCCAAAGAAGAGAGAAGAAATATTTTATAAATGATACTGAAATTTGGTAACGTTTCAGAGGTTGACTCATGCCAATTTGGAAATCGCAAAACTACCAAATAAGTCACTTTATGAGTACAATATACAGCCATCTAAAGCTGAACAGAGAATGCAAGTGGTTAGAGAGTACACCAGGGCAAGCTTCAGCCCCGACACGTTCCGTTCTCGCTTGTATTGGCACAATGTCACGCCAAACTCCATTCTAAAACCTGTCAGTTTCGTGTTTCTTCGCTTTTCAGTAAAGGTACATACCTGGCTGACCATTAAGATCTTTTACGTTATTTTTGGAGATGTTCTTCAATTCGGCATCCATTAGATACACAAAGCAGCAATTATTTCACCAAAATATCAACTTTTAGAATGGGATCTCCTGTTTTTCCCACAGTCTTCCACAGAAATAACCCAGCGTCGTGGCGGGCGTAAGCGAGCAGTCAGAAACCGAGATTCTGTTGAATAAACGTGCTGCTTGGTGGATTATCGATATGCCGAATTTACCAGAAGAAACTAACGATTCGTAAAAGGTCTTACGTTTTATTTGACCACGTATGTAAACTATTTTGCAAGACAACTTCATCGGGACATCATCCCCTGATGATGCCAAGCTGGTAATGACAACAAGAGAAGCTAATTATTAGCTTCTCTTGTTGCTAGATTTCCATGGGAACAACAACAGGGTTTGAAACTATTACTCTGAAAATCACACGCAGGCCGAGAACAAGTAGCTTCAAGACTTCCATGTGATGGAAGAATGGTTTCAGGGGCAGCAACCTCTACTCAGGTGTGATTTTTCTCTGAACACAGGCTATTATTAGGATCATCATCCTCTGCACCCTGTTTGTGTCTGTCCTACTGTGGCTCTGCTGGACGGAGTGGAGAAGAAGAAGAAGCAGAAGAAGAGTGGATGAAGAGGAAGGATCGCAGGCTCCATGACTGTGACAGAGGGCTCTGGGTTGGGTTCACCCGAACCGACCGAATAAATCCTGAAAATAAATGTTTGTATTTCCATAAGTGTCACTGGCAAAATTGTCAGTTAATAATAGTTGGTTTGA
>JAXDDX010000793.1:0-22508 GCA_034670405.1 Hoplostethus atlanticus
GTAAGTGTAAATCATTGAAAAGGAAGGGGGGGGGGGTGATATAATTTTATATATTTAAAAAATTAAAATTTCGGAAAAAACTTTCCAGTTATTACATTTTTAGAGGATTTTTAAAACCCCGGCCCAATAATGTAACAACCAGCCAATATGTAATAGCTTATTACATTATGGGCAAAAAAGTTATTAGTTATTGGTTCAGACATTTTTTTACGTTATTGGAAATTTTACAACATTATCGGCTTTTATTACATTAGAAATTGAGAAATTATTACGTTATTGGCAGTTATTACGTTATCGGCAGTTATTAATTATCGGCTGCTACAAGGCCGGGTTTTAAAAATCTGGAATTGTCCTTTAAGGAGTACAGTCAAAGGTGATGCTTTATGACAGTAAAACAGACATCTTAACATGCAGGTTAATAAGGTCAAACCATGGGACCAAACCAGATGAAGACCTTTAATGTGAGTTGGCCCAGGGACTTAGTTAAAAGAATCACTAATATTTAAAAGAAAGGAAAAAAAAATTGGATTAAAATCACCCAGAATCAAGTTTTAAAATGATATAAAATGACACATTATGGGAAAATCCAAATGTCCTCTATTCTTTTAAATAAATATGATGAAAGATGTTTATTTAAAACATTGTTAAATGTTATTTGGTTTCAATGGTTAAATGTAATGTTATTGCATTTTAAAAAAACCCAGATTTTTAAAACAAACCATGGAAAGAATAATATGGCCCTTTTAAAACCTTTGATGAAGTTGTTTTAGTGCTAAACTGAACCATTAGCTAAACTTTGGTTTTGGTTGCAACCTGCAGAAACGCATGAGGAAATTGTCTGGAGCCAAGCTGCTGTTTTTTGTTCGTTAATGAGATCCCTGGAGGATGGGGGCTGGGATAAAACCAGACAGACCTCCGCTCAGCAGGAGGGTTGGGGACGGCAGGTGGTTGGACCCAAATCCAGAATGGATTATTTCAAATGTCTCTTCCATTTCTCATTCTCTGTTCAGCTTGTGATTTTCTTTCCAGGTACCCAAAGAGGAACGGCGCTCTCCTTACAATGTTTGTGTCTGTTTTATGATTCTCACCAAAGATAAAAGTGAAATGTTTGTTGTCCTTGCTGAAACGTCCCCTGGCCCAGTGTTAGACTGTTTTACTCCTGTACAGAAGCATGAAGACGTCCACCATGTCAGTCTTGGTAGACGGGGGGTTTGAACGGGACAGGTCTGACTCTGGGGGGCTGATGGGGTTGGGAAGACACCGATACCTTTACTTCCTCTGCTGCTGACCAGTCCCCATCTTTGTCCTGTTCAGCGACTCTGTCGTCATCTCCTCATCTGTTCCAGAAAAGTCTTCAAAAAACCGAGTACGTGTTCATTACACCCCTGTTGTTCAACTCTCTAGCGGGCAGTGCCGCCATCTACCCAAGCTCCTGGCTGACTTCCTGTCTGAGCATTGGGTGGTGTCGCTCCCGGCCTGCCTGGCCAGGCTTTTGTCATCCAATTCCTGGGTGGGTCAGCGTTCATGTTGCTCTCAGTCAGGGGCGTACGACCGCTACGTTTCTATATGCAGGCCGCTGCAGTACCGCCCGTCTTTCACGGCGCCGCCGTCAGGGCACTGCTGCTGCTGGCATGGCTGCTGCCCGTGCTCAGGTGGCGGGAGCCACGCTGCTAGCCGCCAGGCTGCAGCTCTTGACGTTCCCGGTTGAACGGCCTGTACTGTGACTTTCTACTCCATAGCGAGGAACAGCTGTGGGAGCATCGTGCTGAACAACGTGTACGGTTTCCTGTGCACCACAACCACCGTGTTTCTGCCCATCATATTTATTGTGTTCTCCTACGTCAGGATCCTGGTCGTCTGCCTGCAGAGGTCTCAGGCCCTGACAGGGAAGGCGCTGCAGCCCTGCCTCCCTCACTGCTGGTCTTCCTCAATTTCTCCAGCACCCCGGTGACCTTCCACCTGGTGCACAGCAGCTGCAGGCAACGACACCGTCTCTTCCAGCATCGCCCTCCTCTTGATTGTCGTCCTGCCGACTCTGTTCAACCCGATCCTCTACGGCTGAAGATGCAGGAGATTTCTAAACGGTTGAAAAACTCTTCTGTACCAGAAAACCCAAGTGACATTTTAAACCTTTATTTGTTCCAGGGAGGTGACAAAGATCCACCACCGACCAGCAACGCTGCGCTTCACATTCACACAGTTACACTCCTTCATATGGGAGCTGACCAGTTCAACCAGTACAACCAGTCTACTGCTTACAGCTGCTAATGTGAAAAAACCATTATAGTAATGACAGTTTGCAGCTTAATAGCATCATAACCTGTCAGTGTAATACATTTCTCTATCATGTGATAAAAAACATACATAATAAACATAAAGGTATGAATAAAATTTGGTAATTCACTAAGATGCTGCGTTTTAAAAGGATGGATACAAATTTCCACTCATTACATATACTAATCCACTTATTACTATAATAATCCACTTATTACTATACTAATCCATTTATTACTATAATAATTCACTTATTACTATAATAATCCACTTATTAATATACTAATCCCTCCATGTTACATCATCAATGCAGTTATTACATTTCTGAAAACCTTCCTGTTCATGTAATAGTTTTTATTATTACAAAGAAAAAGTTATTTTATTACAGTGATGAGAAATGTATTAGTTTAACAGGATTACCAGGAATATTACGCTATTAACGGCAGGTTATTATTCCATGAATGGTTTGTTACATTAACGGAGGTTATTACACATTGTTTTATTTAAACCTGGAAAAGATTCAAGCTTTAAAAACGTCTTTATTAATTATTTTAATATTTTAAAAACTGCCTGCATCATAAATGTCTCTAAATCAAAGCAACAGTGTCGATTAGTTCTGGTTTCTAGTTGATCATCTGAACCTCTTTGGGGACGTTCAGATATTTTTGATATTTATTTTAATAATCTGACTCTTAACAGTGTATAATATTTAGCTGTATATAAAATCCTGTTCATTCTTGTGCAATGTGAAGGATGTAATGTCTACTTATATTTTTAAACTAAGAAAGAGGATGTCAAAATTTCAGAGATGAGGATGCTGCAAAGTACCAAAAGCTTTGTTATTGACATCCAGAGCCTGGAGAGCAGCCTGACATCCTCTGGACCCTGACTGAATCAATCCAGCTTCACTCTCGTTCTTCATCACAGTTTTAGTTTGGTAGTTTGGTTTATCATCACAGGAATAAAACAGATAGAATAGAATAAAACAGAATAGAATAAAACAGATAGAATAGAATAAAACAGATAGAATTTAATGAAACAGACTTTAATAAAATAGAATATAATGAAACAGATAGAATATAATAAAACAGATAGAATTTAATAAAACATAATTTAATGGACTTAGCCAGCCTATAGTAAGTCTATAGTAATGTCTATGGTTAGTCTATAGTTATCTCACAGTTGGCCCACTGGTAGCTGCTGTTGTAACGTTAAAGTTGCAGTGTGGTCTCCCTGTTAGCTGGATAGAGGAATAGATACTAGACTATATAACAAACTGTGGAGAATACAGTGTGTTAAAGTGTCTGAAAGGCACACGGTCAATGTGTGTTTTATAACATAGGATATAATGTATAAGGAATGTATTATTTTTATGTAAACATAACAACAGCATTAGTTGAATGTATTGAAGAGAATGTGTATGGATTTAATTATTTTACAAATGGACATTGATATTAACAATGAGCTTAGACCTGTACAGTGCAAAGGCATTGTTAATAAATAGTTACTGAAGACTCCTAACCAACTGACAACGTCTCCCGGTATCATCTTTATATCCCCGGGCCCATACCCTGGGACCCCTAACACAACTACTACATATAATTACGCACATTTTGATATATGAAACATATTTGTGGCACACAAGCTACAGGTAGCAAAAAAACTGCACGGAAGAAGAAGAAGAAGTATACAAGATTACAATAGTGTCAAATAATAAACCTGCTGACTCCGCAGCAATCCCACTAATTGGTATGGTCACAGTGACACATGATGTCCAGATGGTGGTAACACTTGGCCAGGGTAGGCAGAGAGGAAGGTGGCTGCTTGGCGGCCTGGAAACCCGACCTGCGGACTGCGTAGCTCCCCGGACCGGGAGGAACCTCTCCTCTTCTCCACTCCCACACCTTTTCTAATGAAATAACTTTGGTTATTTGCACTGTAACCTGGGACTCTGCTACTCATTCTCAGGGTCAGAGCACTGCCCCACAGAAAGCTATCACAATGTTTATTGCATTGATACATTTTTTTTCACTTTACTATTGATGTTGTGTTGCTTTTAAATCAGGCTGTAAATAAAGCAGTTGATTAGCCATAATTTATTAAATCAATTATAGTGTAACTGGGTTAGAAATAACACCTTTTGTGAATTTCAAAAAAATTGACATGCTTCTCTTCTATGTATATAGTTAGAGCCACCTGGTGGGTTAATAGCACAACTGCATAGATAGGTTTCCTTTTTTTTTTTTAACGCACCGCGCGCGCTTCAGCAAAGACAAATATTCCCAATGTTTAACAGTTTAAATTAGTTTTAGCAGCAATCAGTAGCATGTATTCTGTTTGTTAACACTTGTTGTATGTAATTTAACAGTTACAGGCTTCAATGTGTAAAAAATGTAACTATATACATTGGGGTGGGCGGTATGGCCTAAAATTTATATCACAGTATATTTAGAATTTTGGACGGTAACGGTATATATCACGGTATATTTGTTTTTCTTATAATAATAAAAATGCTTTAGGAGCAGTACAAGACTCTGGGATGGTAACAGTTTATTCCCGGGGGGTTAACTATGAGGTTTCTACTGGGCTCTTCCATTAGTATTCTGTAATCTGTATATTATGACAAAATTGACATTGAACTTAAGTGTTTATGAATGTTTTATTGTGCAAAACTGCACTGTATTAAATATAAATAGCACCTTATATGCAAACCTTTTTCCAAAATAGGTTCTGAACAATACAAAGAAATATTTTCAAAAAAAAGAAACATAAAAATGTAAATTTCAAGTATTCCAATACTTCAAATAACTTCTACTGTATATAACAAAAACTTCAAAGGTTAGGCAACATGCCAAGAAAAGAATTAGAAAGATAAATAGCACATTATATGCAAACTTCTTTCCAGTTTGGCTGAAGTATTTTCGACCTGGCATCACATACCTCGGATCCAGTGTTTTGATCAATGCCTTAATCCTGTTTGTATAGGAACCATGTCCTTACATAGGTACTCCGTTATGGAATGTGGAATGTCCTTCCACCGCTTGCTTTTTTATCGTCATACGGATAGCCACTGGAAAATGACTCGGCTAGCGACGTCTGCGTTGTGGTTTTTTGTTTAGCACCACTTGCGGAAGGACTGCTTGTGTCTGCGCGCATCCTAGTACTCTCTTCATACTCGCGGACATGTTTTGGTTTGAGGTGATCAAAGAGATTGCTCGTGTTACCACCGCCGGCAACAACTCTTGCTTGACATTGCTTGCAGATAATAGTTTTCTGCTCAAGGTCCGACTTTTTAAACCCAAACCCAAACCATGTCCAGATGATGGACGAAGCACCTTTCTTTCTAACTAATTCTTCTTCTTTGTTTGCATCGGGAACGGGAGCTCCCGCATCATGCTCGCTGCCTTCCATTTCACCATGCATCTTCAGAAAGCATGCGTCTGTTTACGTCAAAGTTTACGTTGCACTACTCACTTTTTCACATCGTCTTTTTCCACAAACTAGTTTATTATCTTTAAATGGCAGCGCGCAGTTCGCTAGCTTTGTGTGTTACGTTTGTAAATCTGAAAAATATTTTTTACATTCAAAGAGCCTAAAAGTAGCCTTCTACCGGTACATCCGGTAGAGTCAAATCTCTACCTTGGCACGGATTTCTACCGGTATAGCGCTTCAACCGTTATACCGCCCACCCCTATATATACAGTAGTAGCTTCATCGGCTAAGCTAACCAGCTAACGTTAGCCATGCACCTGCTAGCTTGCCTTGCCATAACGTTATGGCTCCTCCCTTTTACTTCTTTATTACAGAAATTTGACTGCAGTTGCCTGACACTGATGAGGATTGTGTGTGTGTCTGTTTATACCAGAATAAACCGATCGTGTGAGAGCAAGTCCTGTGTGGATGTACGTCCACGTACTTCCTGCACCATAAACTTTAAGAGCCGTCCACCACATTGACCACTAGAAAGATACTACCCGTTACAATAGCACAATCATTGATTCAACATTGTTTCAATATTAGATCCTTTGCAATACTATTGATCTAGTGTTCAACTTAAATGTTGAATCAACGTTGGTTCAGGGTTGAACTTAGTCAATGTTTCCACGTAGAATAGAAACCAAAAACAACGAGCAAGATCAATGCTGAATCAACATGTTGATTCAACGGTTTTGGCTGATGTCTAATCAATGTTGTTTTTTTGGTTACGAGTTGACAGCCAGGAAGAGGTAAGTGTCCGACATTAGCCTGCCAACCCCCCGGCAGCGCGTCGTTAGGCTGCCCCACCTACAGTTTGGATCCGCTAGACGTCATTCATCCACCACGCCATCTACCCATCCACCACTCGTGCATCGCCCTGGCCGTCGGAGCTAACCTACAGGAGGTAATTCCGGTAGTTTCGGGAGCAAGAACAAAGCTGCTAACAGACGAGAGGTTTCACTCGGTCTGACTTCGGGGAACGCCAAGTCAGCCGAGTAAGTGGCGAAACCACTCTCACCTGAGCAGGGGACTTTGTACATAGACTGTTAAGACGGGGCACTTGGTGTGGGTTGAACTGGTTGTTGCACTGCATGTTGTTTTTTTTTGCCTGTATAATACACTGTGGGGGTTTATTGAACTTTGCTGTGTTGTGTGTCTTTTTTTTGTGTGTGTCTTGTCACTGTTTCTCATCCAGTCAAGCTCAGCATCGTGGTTGTTTATCGCCCACCAGGCCCTTCTGGTGACTTCCTGGAGGAGCTTGACACACTAGTCTCCCACTTCCCTGACGATGGCTCTGGTCTCATCCTTCTCGGTGACTTCAACATTCAGACTGAGAATCTTGACCCTCTTCTTTCGTTCCTCGCCTCCTTCGACCTAGCCCTCTCCCCATCTCCTCCTACCCACAAGGCTGGCAACCAACTGGACCTAATCTTCACCAGACACTGTTCTACTGCCAACCTCTCCGTCACTCCTCTCATCTCTCTGACCACTACTTCATGTCCTACTCTCTCTCTCTCTCCTCTCCCCCCTCACATCCTCCCCCTACCCACATGGTTTCTTCTCGTCGCAATCTCCGCTCGCTCTCCCCCACTGATCTTTCCTCTTCTGTTCTCTCTGCTCTCCCTGCCCATGAATCTTTCTCTCTTCTATCCCCTGATACTGCCACTGATCTTCTTCTCTCTACTCTGTCCTCTTCTCTGGACCATCTCTGTCCCCTCACCTCAGGCCTGCACGCCAAACTCCACCTGCCCCTTGGTTGTCGGACTCAGTGCGTACTGAGAGACGGAGCCTGAGAGTGGCTGAGCGCAAATGGAGAAAATGGCAAATGGCAAACTCCCGGAGGACCTTCTTAACTTCCAATCTCTCCTTTCCACTTTTTCCTCCTCTCTATCTGCTGCTAAAGCTGCTTTCTTCTGCACTAAAATTCAAACTTCTGCTTCCAACCCTAAAAAACTCTTTGAAACTTTTTCTTCCCTCCTCCAACCCCCACCCCCTCCTCCCACCTCCTCCCTCCGCCCTGACAATTTTGCCAACTTCTTTGACAAGAAGGTTAACAATATCCGATCTTCCTTCCCTCACCCCCCAGCTGGTGTTCTGCACACCAACCACACCTGTCTGCCTTCCACCCATCCATCTCTACCACCCTCTCCACCTTTTCCCTCCCCACCTCCCTCCCTATCCCATTTCTCTCCCCTCTCCCCAAACAAGGTCCTTCACCTTGCCCCACCACATGCTCCCTTGACCTGGTCCCATCCCCTCTCCTTCAGTCTACTGCACCTGAACTCCTTCCCTTCCTGACCCACCTCATCAACACGTCTCTGGTGTCTGGATGCTTTCCCTCTGCTTTCAAGACTGCCAGAGTCACCCCCCTTCTGAAGAAACCAACACTTGACCCCTCTGAGGTCAAGAACTACAGACCGGTTTCCCTTCTACCCTTCCTATCAAAAACTCTTGAACGTGCTGTCTTCAATCAACTGTCCTTGCACCTCCACCAGAACAACCTCTTGGATCCCCACCAGTCTGGGTTCAAAGTGGGTCACTCGACCGAGACGGCCCTCCTTGCAGTGACAGAGTCGCTCCATGCCGCTAGAGCGAACTCTCTCTCCTCTGTCCTGATACTCCTGGACCTGTCTGCAGCGTTCGACACGGTGAACCACCAGATCCTCCTCTCCACCCTTGAGGGGATGGGTGTCTCAGGCTCTGCACTCTCCATGTTTGCATCCTACCTGACGGATCGCTCCTACCAGGTGACGCTGAGAGGGTCTGTGTCAGAACCACGCAGGCTCACTACTGGGGTTCCGCAAGGATCGGTTCTGGGTCCTCTTCTTTTTTCCCTCTACACAACATCTCTTGTTTCTGTTATCCATTCCGACGACTTTTCCTACCACTGCTATGCAGATGACATCCAGCTGATCTGGTCATTTCCCCCCTCTGACACACAAGTGGAGGCACGCACTGCTGTGTGCCTGGCAGATATCTCTGAGTGGATGTCGATGCACCACCTGAAGCTCAACCTGGACAAGACTGAGCTGGTGTTCCTCCCAGGGAAGGGCTGTCCGCACCGAGACCTGGCCATCACCATTGATAATGCTGTGGTGACGTCAAGTCAGACTGCGACGAATCTGGGTGTGACCCTGGACGACCAACTGTTGTTCTCGGCAAACATCGCATCAGTGACATGCTCCTGCAGATTCCTCCTCTACAACATCAGGAGGATTCGTCCCTTCCTCACTGACAAAGCAGTGCAGGTGCTCATCCAGGCTCTT
Organism: Hoplostethus atlanticus; assembly: GCA_034670405.1. NCBI lineage: Eukaryota > Metazoa > Chordata > Actinopteri > Trachichthyiformes > Trachichthyidae > Hoplostethus > Hoplostethus atlanticus. The sequence goes on from JAXDDX010000793.1 coordinate 9,018, forward strand.
GTCATCTCCCGCCTGGATTACTGCAACTCCCTCCTTGCTGGTGCCCCAGCGTCTGCCATCAGACCTCTGGAGCTTGTTCAGAAAGCTGCAGCTCGTCTGGTGTTCAACCGCCCCAAGTCTCCCATACAACTACCCTTCTCCGTTCTCTACACTGGCTCCCTGTAGCAGCTTGCATCCAGTTCAAGACCCTGGTGCTAGCCTATAGGGCAGTGAAAGAAACAGCTCCTTCTTACCTCCAGGCTACGGTCAAGCCTTACACCCCCGCCCGACCACTTCGCTCTGCTGCCTCGAGGCGACTGGTTGCCCCGTCGCTCAGAGGCCCCTGGGGGCCGATCTACACGGTCATGGCTTTTCTCTGTTCTGGCCCCGCAGTGGTGGAATGAACTCCCCACTGATGTCAGGACAGCTGAGTCGCTGCCCATCTTTCGCCGCAGGCTGAAAACCCACCTCTTCAAGAAACACCCTGACCCTTCCTCTTAGCACTTGCCTATTTCTCGTCAATTATTTTTCTGAGCTCTTGTTTATTGGCTCTTGTTTATTTGATTCACTTATTTGTCTTAGCTCTTGTTTATTTGATTTTCTTATTTGTCTCATTTGTTTAAGAAAAAAGTAGGTAGCTAAGTTATTGCACTTTTTACATTAGCACTAGTTATGCTCTTAGTTGCTTGTTTAGGAAGGAAATGCACTTACGATTTCTGGTGACTAGTAGTTTTCTTGTCTACCTATGTTGAATGTACTTATTGTAAGTCGCTTTGGATAAAGGCGTCTGCTAAATGACTGTACTGTAATATAATGTAATGTAATGCCTACATGGTGTTAGCAGTCCCTAACCCCAGAAGAGACTTAAACCCCGCCTCCTCACCTCCGATACTGAACTTGAATGAACATGAAATCAGATTTCCTTTGGTGTAGCAGAGTTCCTCTCACAGGGCACTTTACAGGGCACATTTTCTATCCAATATCCTAAACTATGTATTGTATTAGGCTACTCATGTCGTCCTGAGGTCCTGGTCCATTTATAATGGGGTTCTTCACGTTAACTTCTAGGACCCCACGGTGCTCCTCACCAGCTACAAAGGGCTTGTAGTGTTTTTGTTAGTGAAGTTTACATCTGGTCAAATATCGTCAACTCCATGTATTATGTCTTCTCTTTAGTTCACTGTCACACATGAAAACAGGTGAGACTGGTTTGATGACATACTGACGTTTCTAGTGAAGTTTCTAGACGTCAATAGTGAAGTTATGAGGAAGTGACAGCAGCTTCAGGTCAATTGTAGACACAGCCAGGACTGAGGAAGGAGAATAAGCAGCGTCTGTCAATGTTTCCTCCGCAGACGAAGGTAGAAAGTCTCTCTGACTTGATGTGGATGTGACTTCACCAGGTAAGGATCCTACCAGGAGACATTACACGTTTCAGGAATAAACTATGTGGAACTGCATGGTATTGTGTAACTGTGTGACTGTGTATTATACGTGTGTGTTACCATGGTGATGAGGTCTTTAAGATGTGTTTGATGCCTGCAGAGTTCATCAGTTCATTGTGCTGGTTTCCATCACTGGTGTCAAAATGAAGTTTTCAATGGATTAGTTTTAGTGTTGCCAGATCAAATCAACAGCAGGTCACAGTCAGATTGTGGCAACGCCTCTTCAGCTTGGATAAATTAGACTGAAATCTGATCCCAGTACAGTAAACAGCACCTCTTCCCCATACTGAGATACACTCTATTTCACCTTTTCCAAAGTCCAGGCCTCATTTGGTCCCAAAGCTTAAAGATCCTTCTCTCTGGATGGACCTGGTCAGTCTGGTTGGTGGTCTTGGTGTTTCCTCCACTCAGTGTGTATGTGACATGTTACTACGAATCAGGGAGGGTTCACTTTGTCTTCATTGACTTCCACAGTAAAGTCAGAGAGGAGAAAGAGCACTAAAAGCTCTCCCTTGTGTTTTCACATGTAGTGATGAAGGAGGATCATTTATGTTTCCTTTGAACCCCCAGGAGGAATCAAACATCATCCATAAGTGACTCTGGTAATCCACCCTAAGATCCCATGAAGAAGTAGTGAAGGGTCCTGGTACCAGACTTCCTACCAAGACAGGTATAGAAGTGTATAGAAAATATATAATATAGATAGATCAATACATTATTGACCCCCGGGGGTAAATATTCAATTCAAAATGTACTATACATGAACTATAACCTTAGGATCAAGAATGAGTAAAATATGATGTGAAATTATTCACCAGTGAGATATTTTAACCCAAGTGAATGATGGGAATTCATATTTTTACAAACTACATATTTCTGTAATTGTAATTGTGTCATTTGTATGTGTGTTTTTTTTCCATTCCACTTTGACAGAAAAGTGAACTTTGTAAAGCTTTAAAACAGAAACTACCAACCAAACTGATTTATTTTGAACTGATTTTGTACCAAAAGACAAAGTGCAAAGGTCAAATGGAGAGAATACTTACTTATAGCCACTGGAAACAGCAGAAAGAATATCTGATGTTTAGATCAGGTGGTCCTTCCAGTCATTAGAAGAGTCATTGAAGGGTTACAGTCAAGAAAAACAGAAAAACACATTTAAAAGTTCAAAGAAATAAAAGGGATGTTGAAGACAAAGAAGGGAATCACCCTGGGCTCTGACCTCGCTGAAGATATTCAGACTTATCCACGTACTGTGTGTTTGTAGTGAAGGGGTAGATATGATTAGACATTAGAACAAACTTTACCAATTACGTCACCAATTACCTTGTGTGGTCTGGATGGTCAAGTCATCTTACCATACCCACATGTCTAAAACACTGGAGGAGATGAATCTTTAACCATAGTGGAGAAATTCAATAATTGACCTTTGAGTTGAAAGTTTCCTCTGATCTTACCAGGGAGCAACGATGGCGGCTCCTAAACAGCAGCTCTTGAGAACACTGGAGGATTTGAAAGACGAAGAGTTCAAGAAGTTCAAGTGGTTCCTGCAGCAGGCTGACATCCTGGAAGACTACCCAGCCATCCCAACATGTTCGGCTGGAGAAGGCAGACAGGCCTGACACAGTGGATCAGATGGTGAAGACCTATGGTCTTCCTGGAGCTCTGGAGGTGACCAGGAAGGTTTTGATGGAGATCAACAGGAATGATCTAGCGGAGAGTTTGTCAAACACCAGCTTGGGACCCAAAGGTGAGTCGTGGGATGATACAAATAGGGTCATCTCGGTGCGACCTCCAAAAATGTTGTGGAAAATTGCCTTGAAGTCAGAAGTCTTGAAATAACACACAAAACACTGATAGGTTGAAGTATAAAATATATTGTATACAGATATATTGGAGAGAGTAACCTCGTCACAGGTCCCACAGGAAGTCAAAATCTCTCTATGCTCTCTCTCCCTGACAGTCAGCTCACTACAATCTTTATAGTTTCTTTGGAAACAAAGAAGTCTCTCATGATTGGTTCTCCATGCTAAGACCATATGTATGGGGTCAGTTAACTCTCAATATTCACAAATAAATACAACACGATTCACAAATATATATTGTGATTTATATATAAATGACTCTGTTCACAATTTTTCAATGCACACAGAAATACGTCTCGTTTTATATAAATGTAAAACAAATCCACAAATATACTCAGTTAAAAAACGCTGCAGTCTTCGACTGGACTCCGCCCCCTGTGTTGTGACTGGGAACCATACTGCCATGTCCACCATCAGATTCCTTCACCCAGTTCATGAAACAATGCCAAGGCCTCTTCTACATTTAGTCTTCGGTTTGATCTCTTCATCTTCTCTCTTCATCCTCTTGATCCTCAAACAGCAGGCAATAGTGTACAATCCTGACGCAACTCAAATAGACTACTGCTCTGTGTTTCAGATCGAGATTGTCTTGGCGGTGCTAGTGCGAAAATGACCTAACATGGTTCAAATATTACCTTGCTAACTTTTCTAGCTGTGTAAATAAAACATCGTTAGCAAAATCAGACAATTCAAATGTATTCAATCAGGAACAACAAGGGGATTATTGGCTAAACATGTTATGTTTAATTTACACTTGGAGTACTGCTACCGGACGCCCGTCGGGATTAGGGACGCAGCATTGAAATCACATTACATACAAATGTAAAGAGGTTCACAGTGTCTGGAGGTTTCTAAACACAGATTCCACAGTCTGTAAATGCATATTTGTATTTGTGTGTGCATTGAAAAATATATTTGTGAACAGAGTCATTTATATATAAATCGCAATTTGTGAATCGTGTTGTATTATTTGTGAATATTGAGAGTTAACTGACCCATGATGATCACCATGATAGATAGATCACCATGATGGATAGATCACCATGATAGATAGATCACCATGATAGATAGATCACCATGATGGATAGATCACCATAATAGATAGATCACCATGATGGATAGATCACCAAGATAGATAGATCACCATGATAGATAGATCACCATGATGGATAGATCACCATGATAGATAGATCACCATGATAGACAGATCATCATGATAGATAGATCACCATGATGGATAGATCACCATGATAGATAGATCACCATGATGGATAGATCACCATGATGGATAGATCACAATGATGGATAGATCACCATGATTGATATTTGACCACATTATCGTTCTCTTATTTCCATTGACTGAATGCTCATTGTATGTTCTACCTAGCTTAAAGGCTTAACCACAGCTATTTAAAACAATAGTAATGATCATAGTTCTTGGTCAAATACACTGAAGGCCTTTCTGAAAGCCTCTTATGAGAGAAACAGAAGATATAGTGATGAAAACAACCATCTATAGGTCATATTTGTTGAGTTAATGGCTCTGTTACTGTGTAAGTCATAATATTGACATGTGCTCCATTTTTTTAGATGCACCATTGAAATACTTTGGCCCAACTTCCTCTGTAAATCCTGAGGTGCCTGAAAAGACCCCATCAACATCTATACACCTTGGTGATAGTGCACCCAGCAGCCTGCCATCTACCTCATCTGAAGGTGCTGCATTATCAGGTTGACCTGTCATAGCTGTACACGAGATAGGCTTGTTTGATTTAGAGACCAGGTTACCACAGTTTGAAGACTTATGAGGTTGTACACCTATAGCTGTCGCTGTGGTTCCTGTTTATAGTATGGGAGTTAGCAATCCTCTCTGAGTATCATTTTCATAATGGCTTGCTCCATGAAAGATGTACAGTACTGTGCAAAGGTCTTAGGCACCCTAGATTTCTTTAATATAAATTTGGTCTTAGATGTTTTTTTTATTATTTTATGCATTAGTTATTAGTACTTCTTAGTAATCTTTTGATATTTAGAAACTTTTCATTTCATTATTTTTGAAAGCATCTTCGCTTTATGGATTTTCTTTTTACATGTGCCTAAAGACAACATCAACTGTGGCTGCAACTATGTGGGCCAGATTAACACCTGGTTGCTGAAAACTTTCCATTGAGCCAGATATTGCCCACATTGGGTAATGTGGGCAATGTGTTCTAGGCCCTGGTGATAATGCACCGACCCTCCCATCAACCTCTATAAACCTCACACCTATATCTGTTACGACCGTGTTTGGGAACCCAAATGCGGAACTGTCACGATATCACTGGTTGGACCCAAATGCAAAACCCAGACTCGGAGTATGGAAAAGGTGATAATTTATTGGGGGGAATCCGAGGGGAAGACGGGAGCGGAGACAGGAGGAGAACCAGGAGGCGGAAGCTGGGAGAAGCTGGAGGGACTGGTGGTGAGCGCAGCGGGCAAGGCAGGCAGGTGATGGACAGGCAAACAGGCAGGGAGAAGAGCGGTATGGCTGGGTGACGGGTAGAGATCCTGGGACACAGGGAAAACAAGGTTAGGATGACGTAGGAATACACAGAGCTAGAATACACTATTGTAGAGGCCGGGAACATATGCTGACCACACTGGCTGAATCAACGATCTGGCGATGAGTGACTGGAAAACCTGGGAAGATATACAGGAGGCTTGATGGGTAGATGGAGATCAGGTGTGTAGGCAGGAGAGTGACTGGAGTGCCACGCCCACCACACACACACACACACACACACACACACACACACACACACACACAGAGGACAGACAGCGACACACTGGAAACACAAGGGGGAGGGAGAACACAGGGAAACTGGAGGAACAGCTGAGACCATGACAGGAACACAGACAGGAGACGTATTTACAGTTTTTCTCCATTGTATACACACAAAAAATGGAACTATGCACACAATTCTGAAAACTTGAAGCTCATGTATCAACAACATGACTCCAAACTGCTAAACTCTAAGCACAATTCCATTGTTCTCACTCAAATATCATTCTAAATCACATATTTGCAAAACTCTAAACACAAATTGCATCATTTAGCACACTTTGTTCACCTGGAAAACACTGGCCTTCAAAATGCAACACCCTGATTACCAATTGGTCTCACTCACGTCTCACCTGTTCAAACTCAATTGGCAAAACACTCCAATCATGTGTCAGAGCATAAAACAGGCCTCAGGTGACCTCTACTGTGTTGGGGAAAATGAGAGTGAGAGGAGGAGGAGGAGCCAATATCTCTAATGAAATCCGCACAACTTTGGTTGACCATGTACTCAATCATGGCCTAACAATGACCGAAGCTGGGCAGCGAGTCCAGCCGATGTAGTTGAGGTCCTCTGGCCTGATCAGGATCGGAGGCGGGATGCGGACTGATTTACATGTAGATCTGTTTCACCACGTTTTATATTTTTATTTGTTGTGGGCCTACGAAAAACTTTTTTTTTTGCAGTCAGTTCAGTCAGCTGAACATTTTACTGTATTACAGTAACAAATATTTGCTTTGTTATCATTTTGTATTTGTATATCCCCAGAGAGACAGTCTAAACATTTTCTTACTGTAGTGTTTCTCATTTTACTTATCAGTGCAGTTACTGTGAGTTTTGCCAAAATGGGTAATGTGTGTATTCTCTGAACTCAATGTCACAGTATCAACTATGAGTTTACAGTATGACTCTGGGAAGCTGGGTGGTGAGTTTAGCCCAATTGGAGTTCATTGGATAGACAAAGGTGCATTGTATCCTATGCTGATACAATGATTGTGTCAATGCAATATTTATGATATATTCACAGTATTGTTTTACAATATGGCAACAGTCTTTATACTGTATGTTCCATAACATTGCAATTAAAATTGTCCCTACTTTGCGACAAAAAAAACCCTAAACTTTAAAAAAGGAAACAATTTCTACACAATTATACATTTGAATATGAAACATAGCCTCATGAAGCCAAAACATATAGAAACAGTATTTTGATGGTAGTGTTTTCAATTCATCACACCAGTGTTTAATTTCAAGATTCAAGATTCAAGAAGTTTAATTGTCACATACACACACGAGGTGTGTAGTGAAATGCAAAGTGGCCATGCTCAGCAGAAATGTGCAAAATAACAGGTTCACACTATTTACAATAAACTAACACAATATTTACAATGTCACAGTTTTTAAGAGCTCTATATAAAAAAAACAACACAATATTTACAATAAGAGCACTTTATAAAAAAATATAGTAAAAAAGGGAAAATTGTATGTATAATATAATATAAATTATAAATTATGTGTAGTCTTTACCTAAGTGTGTGTGTGCATAAGAGGGGCAGTGTGTGTGTCTTGGTGGGGGCCCTGGTGAGGTCGGAGTTCACAGTCCTGATGGCCTGAGGAAAGAAACTCCGTCTCAGTCTCTCTGTTTTGGCAGCGTGACTACGGAGGCGCTTGCCTGACCGCAGCAGCTGAAACAGTCCGTTGTTGGGGTGGTGAGGATCCTTCATGATCCTGCAGGCTCTGGTTCTGCACCTCCTGGTGTACAAGTCCTGCAGGGTGGGGAGTGTAGTTCCAATAGTGCGCTCAGCCGAACGCACTACTCTCTGCAGAGCCTTCCTGTCCTGAGCGGAGCTGCTGCCAAACCAGGCAGTGATGCTTCCTGTCAGGATGCTCTCTACAGCTCCAGAGTAGAAGGACTGAAGGATCCTCCGGGAGACTTTAAATTTCCTCAGTTGCCTGAGGTGGTAAAGGCGCTGCCTCGCCTTTCTCACCAGAGTGTCAGTGTGTGTGGACCATGTGAGATCTTCGGTGATGTGGACTCCCAGGTATTTATACCTGCTCACCCTCTCCACAGTATTCCCATTAATCCCCAGTGGTGAGTACGTCCTCTGTTGTTGTGTCCTCCTAAAGTCCACAATCAGCTCCTTAGTTTTGGTGACATTCAGGAGGAGGCTGTTGTCCTGGCACCAGAGTGACAGATCAGCAACTTCCTCCAGGTAGGCCTTCTCGTCGTTGTTGGAGATCAGGCCCACCACCACTGTGTCATCCGCAAACTTAATGATGGTGTTGGAGCTGAACCTGGCCACACAGTCATGTGTGTACAGGGAGTACAGTAGGGGGCTGAGGACGCAACCCTGGGGGGATCCTGTGTTCAGGGTGAGGGGGTTGGAGGTGTGTCTACCCACCCTGACCACCTGGGGCCTGGCGGTCAGGAAGTCCAGGATCCAGGCACACAGGGGGGTGTTCAGTCCCAGCTCCATCAACTTGCCAGCCAGTCTGTTGGGGACTATGGTATTGAAAGCTGAACTATAGTCAATGAACAGCAGTCTCACATAGCCCCCCTTCCGGCTGTCCAGATGAGAGAGTGTGGTGTGCAGTACCTGGGAGACAGCATCATCCGTGGATCTGTTGGGACGATAAGCAAACTGCAGCGGGTCCATGGAGCAAGGGAGGAAGGCGCAGATGTAGTCCTTAATCAGCCTCTCGAAGCATTTCATGACCACCGAGGTGAGGGCCACCGGTCGGTAGTCATTCAAGCATGCTGGAGAAGCATTCTTGGGCACAGGGACAATAGTGGATCTCTTGAAGCAGGCGGGGACCACAGACTCAGCCAGGGAGATGTTGAATATAGTGGTGAACACTGGAGCTAGCTGATTAGCACAGGTCTTCAGTACTCGCCCAGATATGCCATCCGGACCAGCAGCTTTCCTGGTGTTCACCCTCGTCAGAGCCCTCCTCACACTGTGCTCGGTCACAGAGAGTGTGTGTTCATCCCCAGCGGTAGAACTCACTCCGGCTGCGCTAACGGTGATGTTGTTAGCCGGCGAGCTAGCGCTGTTGTTGCTAGCCTCAAACCGTGCATAGAATGAGTTCAGGTCCTCCACTAGGGATGCGTCGGCACTCACAATTGCGGGGGGTCTGCCCTGGTAGTCCGTTATAGTCCGTAGCCCCTGCCATAGGCGTCTGGTGTCGCGCTGCTCCATCTGCGACTCCACTCTGTCCCTATACCTCCTCTTGGCCTCCTTCACCGCCCTTCTCAGTCCATAGGACGCTGCCTTGTGCTCGTCCATGTTGCCGGATACAAGACCGGAGTTATAGGCAGCAGTGCGGGCGTTCAAAGCGTCGCGGATGGATTTATCAACCCACGGTTTTTGGTTAGGAAAGGACCTAACTTTCACCGTGGGGATGATGGTGTCCACTAACGTTGCTATGAAGCTCGTTACTACTTCCGTAAACTCGCTGACGTCCCTGGAACTGGATTGGAACATGTCCCAGTCGACGTCACGCAGAGCGTCCTGTAGCTCAGCCTCTGATTGGTCAGACCACCGCTTTACGTCCCTCGTCACTACCGCTTCCCGTACTATCCTTTGTTTATACTCCGGTAGCAGGAAAATGGCGGCATGGTCTGATTTGCCGAACGGAGGGAGAGAGACAGCCTTGTAGCCTCTCTTGAACGGCGTATAGCAGTGGTCCAACGTTCTTTCCCCTCTGGTAGCACATGTAATGTGCTGGTGAAAGTTCGGCATGACTTTTTTTAGGTTCGCCCTATTAAAGTCCCCAGCCACCACCATAGCCGCGTCGGGATGCTTGTTCTGATGCCGACATAACACATCATGTAGGTCCGATAGTGCTACGTCGGTGTCCGCTTGTGGTGGTATGTAGACGGTTGTGGTGATGACCGAGCTGAACTCCCGGGGAAGGTAGAATGGACGGCATGAGATAGTCAGATGTTCCAGGTTCGACGAGCAGGAACGAGAAAGAGTCTTAATGTCCTTGGGGTTGCACCACTTGTTGTTGGTCATGAAGCAAACCCCTCCACCCTTAGATTTGCCAGACTCTTCCGTTCTATCCGCACGGAAAACAGAGAAGGACTCGGTTGGGCATATGACTCGATCCGGCACCAGCGGGGTCAGCCATGTTTCCGTCAGACAAAAGACGTTACAATCCCTCATGTCCCGTTGGAATCTAATCCTCGCCCTAACATCATCCAACTTATTATCCAGAGACTGGACGTTAGCAAGAAGGATGCTGGGCAGAGGTGGACGGTGGGCTTGAACTCTCAGTCTGTTCCGAATTCCGCTCCGTTTTCCCCGATGTTTCCTCCTTCGTCTCCCCGTAGGTGAGTCTCCACTGTTGTTGTTGTGGCTCGCTCGTACTATCTCTGCCGGCCACGCTGGGTCGATGGGAAAAGTGGACAAAAACCTTTGTTTTGTGCAAAAGTTTATGTCCAAAAGTGTGCTGCGTTCGTAGGATGTTAGTGCCGATGTGTTTGAGCAAAAAAAGATATTAAAAACAAACACAAAAACTAAAAAAACGCACAATCTCCGCGGAGCTACCACGACGGCGTCTAGACACGGCCGCGCCATCATGTAAGAGATATTCATATGACAGCTGTGTGTCTTGTTTTGGTGGAAAGAATCAGTTTTGAGAAGAGAGAACATGGTTTTGAGTGCTGCGTTTCATTTTGCAAGAGATTTGTGGAGTTTTGACAAAGTGGTTAACTCTTTTCAGTTTTGTGTTTAGAGTTTTGAGAAATTGAGCCACAGTTTCTGGAAATGTGTTTAAACGTTTGGGAAAAACTGTAATGAGGAAATAGGGACTGAGGATGGCAGGGCAGGATGGCAAGCTGGGTAGACAGGGCAGGTAGGCAGGGCAGGATGGCAAGCTGGGTAGACAGGGCAGGTAGGCAGGGCAGGTAGGCATTTTTGTCTGGATCTTTTTCATGTTCATGTACAGCGCTTTGCAGAAGTTTTCAATCTCTTGACGTTTTGCTATTTTGTTACTTCAAAACACATTTATTCTGGATGTTTTGTCTGAGTTCTATCCAAAGTACTATATTCTGTTAAAGTGAAAACTAAATAGTTGAAATTTATGTGAAGGATAAAATGAAAATAACAGAAGTATTCAGTTTTCAACCCCTTTGCTTCGTTCAGGGGAAGTTGCCACATTAGTAAAAATGTGTTCAACATTTGGGATTACCGTTACTCAGATGTCATATTTACATTACATTTAGTAATTCTGAACATTGGTTTCTTTTCAAGTGTTTTTTAAACTTGTCTTTCTGAGAGTCCCTTCACTAGATTTTAATGGGACTTAGAAGATCTTAGGGTGGAGGGTGGACTCTCCATCATAATACTGAAACACATATGGCTCACATATGGTTCATATATGAACGACATTACAGTCCTGGGGCCACATTTATAAAGGTTGCTACGCACAAAAAAATGGCGTTAACGGGGGTGAAATGTGCGTACGCATATTTTACCGCAAACGTCGGGATTTATAGAAAAATTCTATGCGGTAAAAGGTGCGCACCTCTACGCATCCTTTCACCCATGCGTAGAACTCACCGCAAAGTTTTTCAGACACGGGAATCAGCGACGCCCGATGGGGAGATCACAAAATAAAGCTCAGTCCTCTCAGTTTTATAAGTGTGCTTTCACAGGGTTTGTGGTCTATTGCATCTGTTAAGTTACTACTTAAAACCTATTTTTATACAAAGGCATTCTCTTAACTCTTATTTTATTGATTATTTTACCGGGCCGGCGCCAGGATGAAGTGACGGGGCAATTTTTCATGAAATAAAACTCATTGATTTAACCATGCAATAGCCTCAGAAAGGCTAAATAACAACAACATGAGGCTACTGTTCAAAATCAAAGACTACATTTATTAATCAGAGACTCACATAAGAACGGAGCACTGCAGAGAATTTATGAACGATAACGATTCTCTGTCAAAATCAGCAGGGGGAGGAGTAGAAACAGCAGTTTGCGGCTTGCACCTCTCTCTCTCTCTCTCTCTCTCTCTCTCTCTCTCTCTCTCTACAACGGGGGGAAATGGAATTAGGGCCGAAAGTTGTAACTTTTAAACTGTTTTTAAATTGTTTTTATCATTTTGTTCATCATCAGTTTGTCTACCATTTTTATTTTGTCTTCTAAAGCACTTTGTAACTTTGTTTTGAAAAGTGCTATATAACTAAAGTTTATTTTTATTATTATTAAGGTGTGTCGGATTATTAGGGCTTGTGCGGTTCTCCACAATGTGGCACAGATGCCTCTACTGAGCCCCCCAAACAGTACACCTTTACGGCGCTCAACCTCGTTGCCGTCTCCGTCTTTCCCTCATTGATAGTCGAACAAAGGCTCCTTAACAATGTCGGCATATTCATGACCTATTTAGCATTGACCATTTATGGATGATTGTGGGACGACACTGGGAGGAGTAGCGGGAGGACACTGGGAGGAGTACACGAGCGCACAATTCACCGCAGGTGGGTATTTATAAAGAGAAGACTGCTACAGGTGTGCGCCCACGGTTTTATAGATCTGAATATTTTCTTGCGTTAGTAGATTCTGAGGTTTGTGCGTACGCAATGTTTTAGGATGGAATCTACGCAAAGTTTTATAAATGAGGCCCCTGGTCTTGAAGTTTAAAAGAAAAGAAAAATCATCCATTTCCAATCATTATGGTTGAAAATACAAAAGGTGAAGTTTCAGTGTGTTTTTCCATTTTTTACTGCAGAAATTAACAGGAAAAACTGAGTAACTACCTTCAGTATTTTATTACAGTGATGGGAGGGTGATGATTTATATTTTCTATGAAAAACACTGATCATAGTTGTGCACAATATACCAATAATAATAATGCCTTCTTCACGACAAGTATGATGCATCCTCGTACGTGTTGCATCACCACTGTATTCATAATAGACTTTAATACAATCATTACCAATACATGGGTATTGTCTGAAAGGTTTTCTCCAAAGTAGCTTACACAAACTAACATAAAAAACAGCAGAAAATGAGAAAAAGTCCAACTAGCTGCTTGGTTACGGCAAAATTGTCAATAGATTTCATGGTGTTGGGAAATCATACACATATATAATTTAGTAGTAGTGTACAATAGTAGTAGTAAAAGTACAAAGTACATTTACCAGGAAATGTTTGCATTCCTCATACATCCTCTCAATAATGCATGTTTTTTTATTCATTCAGAGACTCTTGTCAAGTGCCAGCGTAAACTCAGATCTAATCTGAACAAGAAGTTTAAGTGTTTGTTTGAGGGGATCGCTGAAACACCTCTGAAAATAACGAGATCTATCACAGAGATCTGATACATAGTCACAGATGGCAGGCAGGAGCAACATGAGTCAATGAGAACCAA
>JAXDDX010000794.1:0-22350 GCA_034670405.1 Hoplostethus atlanticus
TGGACGTCTGTTTCGGACCACATATAGCCCTAATACAGCCATGAAAATAAGATCACATTGCAGCAAGTGGGGATTTATATCTCAATGAAAACATGTGTTGTGTTATGTACACTACACCCAAATTAGTGTTTCTGAACATTTTTTAACATAATCACTGCTGTTCAAACTCTTAAATATATTTATATAAATATAAATATGTTAAAATATGCCATACAAAAAACTTGTGACGTTACTGCTCTTTAATATAAAATGTATCTATAAATTTCCCGCTGCTTCATGACACACACACACACACACAACCACAGGATACGAATTTCAGGTGATACAGTACAGAATGCCAGAGTGGCTTGTTTTGACTGATTGGTCACTCAAAATTAAAAAGTCAAAATAGTTGCAGGTGAACGTATGTTAGATAGAAACCGAGAACGGAGACACAGACACACGTTGAACTGGGTAAGTATTAAGTAAAATTGATTTGGATAATACAGAAACTCGTGTTTGACTGAAGTTTAATCCATTTAATGGATATTTGAGTATATTGATATGGAACAAATGAAACTGTCTAATGGTGCAGTGTTTTTTTCCTTGGAGGGAAGTTGGGTGGGTTTGTTTTATCAAATAAATGTTTTGAAATGAGCAGTGATTTATAAAGACGTCACTAGGCTTCACTATCACACTGTGCAACAACGCAGCAGGTCTGTAAGCAGGAGTAAGTTGTCACTTTAAGAGCATTTGAGTGTGGGTAGCTATGAGTACCAGAGGTGTGTGTGTAACTCTGGGGCAGATGAGGTGTGTGTCGGCAGCAGAGTGAGCGGTGTAAAAGCAACCAAATAGGGTTTAGGGCGGAGACAGACAGACAGACAGACAGAGACAAGACAAGGGCCCCCACTGACCTTCCCCCCCAGCCCTACCACTTCCTTGTTTCACTAACTGCTGGCAAACCACCTACACACACTGCAACTGATGTTATGCGTACGCATATTTTACCGCAAACGTCGGGATTTATAGAAAAATTCTATGAGTAAAAGGTGCGCAGTTCTACACATCCTTTCACCCATGCGTAGAGCTCACCGCAAAGTTTTCCAGACACGGGAATCAGCGACGACCGATGGGGAGATCACAAAATAAAGCTCAGTCCTCTTAAAAACATAGTTTTATAAGTGTGCTTTCACAGGGATTGTGGTCTGTTGTATCTGTTAAGCCACTACTTAAAACCTATTTTTATACAAAGGCATTCTCTTAACTCTTATTTTATTGATTATTTTACCGGGCCGGCGCCAGGATGAAGTGACTGAAGGGGCAATTTTTCATAAAATAAAACTCAGTGATTTAAGCATGCAACAACCTCAGAAAGGCTAAATAACAACAACATGAGGCTACTGTTCAAAATCAAAGAATACATTTATTAATCAGAGACTCACATAAGAACCGAGCACTGCAGAGAATTTATGAACGATAACGATTCTCTGTCAAAATCAGCAGGGGGAGGAGTAGAAACAGCAGTTTGCGGCTTGCATCTCTCTCTCTCTCTCTCTCTCTCTCTCTCTCTCTCTCTCTCTCTCTCTCTCTCTCTCTCTCTCTCTCTCTCTCTCTCTCTCTCTCTCTCTCTCTCCACAATGGGGGGAATGTATTTACCACCACGAAAAGCAAGCAGGCTGAGAAACCGAACTAAGTGACGTGTCTGTCTGTCTATCGATCTCCTCAGCTCCGTTTCAGTGGGCTACTATGGACGCCCTAGCATACACCTATGGAAATATTTTTCTATAGATACATAAAGCTTAAACTGAGGGGGCAAAAATACAACTGAGGGGCTAAGCATAGTTTACTCTCTCATATGTAGCTCCTTATGCTCAATGTTGTATAACTTAATAACTTAACTTAATAATTTTTAAATTGTTTTTATCATTTTGTTCATCGTCAGTTTGTCTACTATTTTTATTTTGTCTTCTAAAGCACTTTGTAACTTAAACTGAAGTTTATTTTTATTATTATTAAGGTGTGCCGGATTATTAGGGCTCCTCTAAAACATATGGAATTAGTTAATATAGATCCTTTATTTCAGTTAAGAAAAGGCTAGTTTTGATTAAATAAGGATTTCATAGTAAAAACTACCCTCAGGTATTTGTAGCAACAGACAAAGGGAAGCAAAAAGTATAGAAAATATCTATGCAGACAAGGATGTGGTCGTCTCTCTGGACCCATACAAAACAAAACCCACACTGTCAGATAATAGGAACAGATATGTCACGCCCTCCACCTCTGCCTCCTAGCTGTCTCTACCTGTCTGTCTCTGTCTGTGTGTATGTGTTGGCGGGCGTGGCTCCAGTCTCCGGCTCCTCCTTTCATCATCACCTCATCCCTATCACCTGCTCTACTCCGCACACCTGCAATCCATCATCCCATCACCACCAGCTTAAGAACCCCGGCTTTTCATCCACTCATCGCCAGATCGTTGTTTGTACTACCCAGTCAGTATAGTTTCTCGGCCGCTTTGCAGAGTTTACTCTCAGAGTTCCCTTCTTGCCTTCTAATCCTGATTCCTCTACCCAGATCCAGTCTCCTTCCCTGCCTGTCTGTCTTCTGGACCCCTGCTTGTCGCCCATCCGCCTGTCTCCCTACTCTGCTCCCCGCTCCTGCTCCAGCCCTGCTTCCCCTTGCCATCCCTGCACTGCTTTCCTGTTGAACATTTCACTAGTAAACCTATTTTTGTTCATACTCCGTCTCTGTGGTTCTGTGGTTTGCACTTGGGTCCTGTACTAGATCATAACAAGATATTTCTCATGCAAACCCACATGCACGCACACAGCATCAATGTTTTTCCGCACAGTTGCATCTTTGTGATTAATGGCAATTTGAGAGTCCGCTGGAAGATTTAAGCTAAACCACACTGCCTGAATAAATACGAATGATATGAGATTATTTGCAAATGTATTATCATGCATCCAACAATACCATTTCACATGAATACAAATGCTAATGCAGACATATAATAAGGGTTAGAATTAATATTATATAATATGTTGGTTATTAATAATTTTTTTTAAAAATTGACAAATCTACTGCTGGTCCTACTGAAAGAACCAAAAATGTACCGTAAGATTCCCTAAAAGTAAGGCAAATTGTACCAAAGTATTGCACAAAAAAACAACTCTACTACAAAGTATATCACAAAGTACCCCAAAGCACCTCGTGGTACCTCAAAGTACCACATCTTAAAACACATTTTTACAGATGGCCCTTTCTTGTCACTTATTTTATTCTCATTGACGTAACTCTTAACTGTTCATTCATGTCTTGAGTCTTTGTTTACTTATTTGCATTTCTTTTACCGTTTACTGTGAAGCAATTAGTGACACTGAAAAGCGCTACATAAATCACATTTATCATTATTAGATTCATTCGACAGGACGAGTAGTAGGAATACATGACTCTCTCTCACACAGCCAGCGCAGCTTGTGTCCACAGGGGGCGTCATTCCAGCTGGCTAACACCGGGTTCCGGTGATACATCTCCACACAGTCCTCTCTGTTGTTGGGACCGCCTTGATCCGGCTGGCCAGACTGCCAGAACCTATCGGACAGTACAATGATGGAGGTCAAATAGATAAGGCCTCATATTCATAAAGCAAGTAAGCTGTTTGTCTCTTAGAATGAAGTCGTGGGGACCGTTCCTCTATTAAAGGTGCTGTGTGTAGCATTTGTAAACGTCAACATATCACTGTCAAATGAACTGTGATACCTTGGTGTGATTACCGTAAACAAATGAGACCATGGTTGAGATGATCGGTAGCCTCTATCTCACACCAGTGGTATTGTTAGTGCTGGGATTTCTCAAAGACCATAATTCCCAGAAATCCCATTGTTCCAGTCACAAAAAAAGATGTTGCGATTTGGACCGCCTCTGCATTTGTTTTGAAGAGGAAGAAGAAGGATAAGAGCCACCACTTGATAAAATGATTATCCGATAGGCCTTCCACTCCTACCATCTTCCATTGTGTAAACTCTGAATGCTTTAGCTGTGTTTGCGCTAGCTGAACAGCTCCCTCTTCCTGGTTTGTGGTGTAAAGCAAAATCCTTTTGCGCTCTTAAACAATCCCGCAGATTTCCCTCAAAATTTGACCTGGTGGCACACAGTGTAGAGGTCTGCCAATTTTCTTTGCAATGGTCTTGTTTTGTTTATGGTGATTTTAAAAGTTAATGGTAATGATTTCTTGATGTTAAAATGCTACACCTTTAAGCACCTTTAAGCAAATAAATGGTTGCTCTCATGCATAAGGTTCAAGTTGGGTGGCTCAGCCAGCTAAGGCACATATTATATACTCTCAACACTGTGGGTTTGAATCTGGTTTATCACCTTTGTTGCATGTCATCCATTTTCCAATATTTATCTGTCTCAACGGCATAGTATCTTTAAAGTATAAATGTCTTAAAAATAACATATTTACATACTTTATGTGTGCCAAACACATACTTTGTTACTTATACACCACCCTTCTCTGGGTCACTGATGCCTTATTTCAATCAAGTTTCCTGGAAAAGAGATTTCGGTAGGATTGTCTTAAGGGCCTTACTCTGTGGTCAAGTCAGATCCATCTACCCATTTGAAGGTCCCAGGTCTTTCTTTATCAAACAGACCAATCCAGAACAAGAGATCATCATCCTCATCCAGACGGTACAAGTCCATCTGTTAAGATTGATATTAGTGTTAGTTTAGCATTTTAGCTCCTCTCTCTCTCTCCTCCAACATCATGAATGCCGTGAACGTAACCCCTGCCCACCTTCTCGCACACACACACACACACGCTTACTGTGC
This sequence comes from Hoplostethus atlanticus, assembly GCA_034670405.1. Classification (NCBI taxonomy): domain Eukaryota; kingdom Metazoa; phylum Chordata; class Actinopteri; order Trachichthyiformes; family Trachichthyidae; genus Hoplostethus; species Hoplostethus atlanticus. Next base: position 4,813 of record JAXDDX010000794.1, read on the forward strand.
TGTACCTGTTCCTGTTGGCTGTTGATGATCACCAGGTCAGCTCCTTTATTCAGACAGTCCCTTCTACTGTCCTCCCAGGTCCTGGTCTTGCTGGAGAGGAAGTAACATCTGGAGTTGATCTCCCTCCATCCTGTAGGACATCGCTGACAGCTCCCCAGCTCTGAGGTGAGAGAAGAAAAAACAAATGGAACAATTAAGATTAGACTCTGAGACTCTTGGATAGCTATAACTACAACTACGACTATAACTATATATCTAACTATAGCTATATATCAATATAATTATAGCCGTAATGATATAACTAGATAACAACAAGGCCGTTCACATGTGCAAATTCACCGTAATTGTCTTCACAATGCGATTTATCACGAGAAACAGATGCACGTGGTGTTTTATAAATCGGAGAAAAAACTTGCGTACTCGTGTTTTTTTGTATTGATTCTACACACACTGTCTTACACTCTGGTTCCAGGTTGTGCACCAGGACTAAGACAAGGGACCACGTTACTTCTATTCTGGCATCGGTCGCCTGTCAGTTTTAGAATTGATTTCAAGATTTTATTGATAATCTTCAAGGCTCATCAATGCCTTCCTCCCACATCTCGGACAGTGTCGGCTTCCCAAGACCAATTTGCACAAAAATAGCCACCGTGACTGAACAGACAAAGAAAAGAGCGCCGCCTACAGAAACTCAAACTTCACCAACAGGAAATCCACAGTACTGGACACACTGTTTGATTGACAGGTGATCTCTGGGAAGTGCAGTGCAGACAAAGATGACACCACAGCAAAGATGGAGACTAAATAACACATCAGGAGTTTTCCACTTTTAAGTAAAAGAACCAGAGCTTGACCTGAAATCCCAAATTGTCTGCTCGGCATTGCGCAGGTACATTACCAGACCGAGAAAGTAGGAACTCAAACTGAGCTCAGGGGAGTGACCGCTTGACTACTCCTCACCCAGTTCCATCAGCCTCCTTTTCAGCAGCTCCCTCTCCTCCTCCACCTTGGCCTTCATGGCGATGACTTGATTGACCCTGTATTCAAGCTGGTCTTTCTCTTTGGTCAGGGCTTCGAACCTGTCTTCTAACGTGCTGTACGGCAAACGGTTATAGTCCTGAGGAAGAGTTGTGTTGCCGTCCAAGCCAGTTGACTCGTCACCTGAGTAAACTGACAGAAAGGAAACATCAGCTTTCCGATTTTATTCAGTGCATTTTTTTCTTTCTGAAAGCTTTTGTTGTGGTGGTGGCTTTTGTTTGCTGCCACTTCCACTACAACACATGGGCAACAGTTACTGGGTGTGTTTGGAGCTGTGATTTGTTACAGCAGTTGTTGTCTAGCTAGTTCGCTAGCCTTGCTAGCAAACTGGATAGCTAATAGCAAACAAAACATCAATGTAGCAATGTTATTGAATAATGGGGATCAGCGTTATCTTTTTTTTTATCATCGATCAAATAATGATGTAGGGTGGTGGATTATTGTGCATGGCCACCAGAGGGCACTCTTATTTTTGTTGCTTGGTTGGGTGTGTGCAGCTATTGGGTTAGCCCTTTCTTTGGTTGGTTGGGACCACCATAGAGCCACAGTTTTGTTTTGCCTTTTGAAAAGGTAGGAAGGGAAATTCACCCTCTCTTCAATCTGTCTTAAATCAATGTTTTAAAATAGTCATCCATGTAGTTTATTTTCAAAATATGAATGTTGGGATGTTAATATCTATGTGCAAGTTTATTTTTAGTTAACAGATGTTTGTGTGTTTTTGTTTATGTGCTTTGCGTTTGAGAAACAGCAAAAGTGTTGTTTTTGACACAGTTTTGTTTTGCCTTTTGAAAAGGACAATAAGGAGAGTCAATGTGTGCTGCTGGCCATCCTGTTCAGGTGAAAGGATCCATTAAAGTCCGTTTTAACCGCATCCAGAAGCCTCCTGTCCCCCTTACTCCCACCCAAACCCCAATCAAACACACAACGCAGAGACTAGTCGGGAGCTCGAAATATAGGGACACCGGAGAGAGGGTTACAATGACATGAATATCAAAACTCAACATAAATAGGAAAGAGGTGCAATACCACACATTAAACTCTCTGTCCTCTCATCCTTTATACATTACTTGGGAAAGATCATATGTAACAATGTTTTTATGAAGCAACGTTTACTCTGAAAATACAGAATTCATGTATTTTAAATGACAGTTTTGAGTGAAAGTTTTGTTAATTGAATGAGGCGACAGTCTTGTGAAAAGCATTACAGAATTCTTTCATTTTTTTAATCTTTTTTTATGAAAACTGCAAATCAACTGTAAAACAAACTTTTGCACGTTTGGTAGTGATGGTAGACGTTTCAAATGGCACTAACCTGGAACCAAAGGTTCAACGTTCTCTTGCTTCATGACAACATCCTCCCCTGGAACGACTGAAGGGAAAACACACAGGGAGGATTGACATCTAGCATAACCAGAGCAATAAGATCCATCTCATCTGCATTTACTCTGTTCTGTCAGGTTAGGCAGCAGTGAAGAGTCATATAGTCACGTTGGCATTCAGAGCCCAGAATGTTTCTGGTGGGTTCTTCCATGACAAGAATAGTACAATGTGTTAATGAGTCCTAAGGCAAGACTGTAAAATACAGATTGTTGAATGGATTATCACAAATCTGGACCCAAAGTGGGTTACTACCCTGTTACTATCAGGTCCCAGTGTAACAAGAGCATAGAGACTTTTAATTTTGAGATAATTTACTCATCATGCTGAATAAGAAGGAAGTTTCAACAAATCAAAAAGATTGTTTTTAAAACAACAACAACCATCTCATGAATTCACGTGAGACAGTAAAATGGCACAACAATGTGTGATGGCTTTACTGTACCTGCTGCAGTCTGGACGAAGACAGCAACGCAGAGGAGAATGCAGAGGACCAGAACAGACTTCATGATGAAGATGATGATGGAGATGGAGAGGATGAATGTCTAGAAGAAGAGAAACAAACAGTCATTGATGAAGAAAGAGAAGCAGAAACAGAGAGAGAAACACTGGGGGGAGAAGGAGAGACAGAAAGACGGAAGGAGAGAGGGAGAAAGAGAGAGATCGGAGGGGGAAGCATCTACAACATAGAGAGCAGATCTCCTACCTGTCGTTCTTCAGGTATCAGGTAGGTCAGTGATGTAGTGATGAGAGGAGGCTGCTCTGCTCTTTATATACACACCACAATCAGCAAGCATCATCAAACACAGTAAACCATGCCAGTAAGTCTTAAGTCATACCTTGACCGTCATAGCTTAAACTTTAACAGGTGCTGAGTTGGCAGCTAGACAGGCACACACACACACGTGCGCACACACACACACACACACACACACACACACACACACACACCACTCCCACCACACGTCCTTCAAATGTTAGATTAAAAGAAAAGACTTTAGTTTTATTCTTGCTATATCCTAATCTATTTTCTCATCTGTATTTTTCCTGATATTAAATCTGATATGTGGTGGTGGGATGTCAGACAAGTCCTGAGATTTGAACTTGTGATGTTTCAAATACATTGCATGTGCCTTAGTCCTATTAGGTACCAGAGCTTTTAAGCGCTTTTAAGCACTCTTGGAACAGAAAATCCGAAAATCTTTTGACACCTTTCCTCCTTCCATTACATGGGCATTGAGCAATCTAAAACTCTAAAACTGTATTAGAAACAAATGAGGCCAGGTGTCTGACAAAGCAATTAATAGTAATGACAACAGTTGAATAAAACCGCCTTCCCCTCGTGTCATTATGGTGTACCGTTCAGCTGAGTTGACGTCTTCCTTTTAATTCGAAAAGTACCATTGCGATGCAATCTAATTTTAGCATCCAATCCAGATGTGAAATGCATGTTAATGTCAGGTGCAAAGAGGGCTAAAGAGTTAAAGGTCAGATTGTATGCACTTGTAAATATATCAAAGTCCCCAAATTTATGACATTTACTTATAATATGAAAAATACAATGCCTTGCCGTTCTATTTCCCAGAAAAAAGCAGGGTTGGATTTTATCATTTTACAACAGCCTTAAGAGTTTATTGGAAATGTCTTGTGAAATTAAATGTGTGCTGATGCTAAGTTAATGATTAAAATGTGTCTCAAACAGTTCTATCAACCTAATTGACCTTGACAGCAATATTAGTTTTATCACTTATTAGTCGTTGATAGCCAGACATGGAAAGAGTGGTGAAATATTTTACTCAATATTTTACTCAATCGTATAGATGCATTCACACTGTGGTCTGTGAGATTCAGGTCAGTGATGACACCATTTCATACTGCACTTCTGTCACAGGGTTTTAGTGTTTTACTTTGTTGGTTCACATTAACATGATGATTTTTACTGCCCTACAGCACAGAATGACCTGGTCAGGGTTTGATAAGGTTGTTAATCAATACCAATGACTCAATGATTACTTGGCCAGGTGCTGAGATTTCTGGCTTTTAAACTCTTTCTGGCCTGTACTGTGTTTTAGGAAAATGTCCCCACCCACACTGGACGGTGGCAGAGTGAAAGTGAGGCTTCCATCAACCCAAGTAAAAGTGCTGTATAGCTTTAAGGAGTAGGTTTTAGCATTAATTTTTTATGCATTCAGCCTACCCGTTTTTAACATTTTAAAACATTTTGTTGGATTACAAAGAATGAAAGTACCCTACTTACAGTAACCTACCTCACACTTGCTTGTGGTCTTTTATCTACACATTAGTGTACTAGTCATTTATTAAACACAGTTCTCCCACCATAATTGTAAATGGGACAAAACAGGGGAAATACTTACTTACTTGAACTACTAACATAAAACGCATCACTTCCTGTCCGCCAGAGGATTTTTCGAGGAAAGCCCTACATGACAGCAAATGTAAAAGCCTTGATGAGCTGGCTATAGGTTGGATCACTATTGTGTTATATCAATAAGTGATAGAAAGTGACAAATGCAAATGTCACAGATTATTACTTTGACCTGTAGACACTATCCATCATAGATGTTTTTGTTGAATTAGGCCCACAACACCTCCAGAATTATACCAAAGAGATGAGAGACGAAAATATCTAAACGTGGTGAGAGCTGGTCTCTGAGGAGTCTGGTTTTCACTCTTAAGTTTTGATTTCTCACTTGGGTGAAGGGTGTCCATGCCCAACAGCAGAATTTCATTTGGACAAACAGGGTGAGTCTCAATTACGACTGTTGCAGCCCCACCTACATTTAGGCTGGTAAGATGGTGGTATTTGGACATAAAACTCTTACCTTGTGTAGCTTTAAGCTGTACCAGGGTGATTATCATTTGACTTGATCACTGGTCTCAGTAGTTCTGTAATTAAATCTCAAGGTAATACATTGCCAGGCCTGTGATGATAAAACATTATTGGAAATGAGTGTCATGGATCAGTTTAACCCTCAAGCTTAAGCTATATCTATACATCAGGCCAGGTAACCATCAGAGGAGTTCTCAGTCGTGTATTGATGCAGCAGCAAATACATGTACAAATATAAATGGAACTGTGTGTGTGTGTGTGTATATATATATATATATATATGTGTGTGTGTGTGTGTGTGTGTGTGTGTGTGTGTGTGTTTCTGCAGGTTCAAGGTTGGTGTGAGCCATTGAAAACACCTCACATGACATCCAAAGATCTCAAGGCTAACCTGGAGATGTCTGGGGCAATGGTTTCAGCCTGTACTATATGCCATACCATACGACACTGAACCAAGAAGGGCTTTATGGTCGAAGGCCACAGAAGACCCCAAGAAGAAGGACCGATTGATCTTTGCCAAGACCCACCTGGAAAAACCTGAATCCTTCTGGGAAAATGTTCTGTGTGCCAATGATACCAAATTAGAGCTCTTTGAAAATGCAGATCAGCACTTTTTTTACAGATGACAAAATGTACTGACTACTGGACGTCTTGAACGTATTAAAGGCATAAACAAATAAAAGTGTAACTTTCTACCTAGTTATTGCACTTGAACATATTGACAGTCTTTTTTTCACATTTAGGACAAATTCAGTCAGTAAAGCCTTACTTTATTCTAGACCACCACGGTTTCCTGGTTCAGGTTCCTACAGTTAATGGTAAACAGCTAATGGGCGAGGACTGCTGGGAAAACCAGGGCAGAGAGTGTTGACCTCTGAGAGAAGGAAGGAAGAGTGGCATCCAGTTAATTACATCTGCAGAGAAAACAAAAGGAAGAAGCAGTCCAGATTTACTGTCTTAGAGTGGCTTCCAGTAAAAAAATACTGTTTTCGTACAATATATATAATAATAACACTGGACAATTTGCCCAGCATAACAAGGAGGTTTAGACACATAAATCAAGAGAATCAAAATCAAGAGGGAAGTTATCTTCAAAGTAACATGTAATAAACATAGATTTTTTGCTGAAAGGTTGTCTGAGTTATTTTTTTTCAAAGGGAGAAAAAAACTCACTTTTGGTAAATTCCCATGGATGTAGCTTCCCCTGCAGCACAAACCCATTATAACTGGACTCAGCATTATTTGCAGTTTCCTTTACCCACAGCGCTCTAGTGAAATTCTTTTTTTGAAGTGTTAATGTAATGTGGCTTTAGATCTTTCCATTCCACCAAAACTGCACTCACAAGAGTGGTCAACAATCTCCTGTTAGCTATTGACTCGGCACTATTGCTCCTTGACTTCAGTGCAGCCTTTTATACGATTGATCATATAATACTCTCGAATTGTCTTGAAAATGATATTGGTATCTGGGGATCAGCACTTTCTTGGTTTAGGTCTTACTTACTTGATAGATCACACTGCATCTTTCACAAAAGTATGAGTGTTGCAATGTGGACTTTGGTGTGCCACAAGGCTTTGTCCTAGGCCCACTACTATTCTCTATTTACATGCTACCACTTGCGACATCATTTGCAAATTCGGCATTAATTTCGATTGCTACGCTGATAACACTCAACTTTACATACCCGTTAAACTGACCGATCAGTCCCAATTCCAAAAATTAGAGGCCTGCCTATCGGAAATCAAATGCTGGAAGTCACTAAACTTCCTACTTCTTAATAGCCAATGTACATTACATTACATTACATTACAGTCATTTAGCAGACGCTTTTATCCAAAGCGACTTACAATAAGTGCATTCAACATAGGTAGGCAAGAAAACTACTAGTCACCAGAAATCGTAAGTGCATTTCCTTCCTAAACAAGCAACTAAGAGCATAACTAGTGTTAAGGTAAGAGTGCAATAAGTTAGCAACCTACTATATCTTAAACAAATGAGACAAATGAGACAAATAAGAGAATCAAATAACAAGAGCTAAGACAAATAAGTGAACCAAATAAGCAAGAGCTAAGACAAATAAGTGTATCAAATGAACAAGAGCCAATAAACAAGAGCTCAGACACATAATTGACGACAAATAGGCAAGGCTAAGAGGAAGAGTCAGGGTAGTGTTTCCTGAAGAGGTGGGTTTTCAGCCTGCGGCGAAAGATGGGCAGCGACTCTGCTGTCCTGACATCAGTGGGGAGTTCATTCCACCACTGCGGGGCCAGGACAGAGAAGAGCCGTGACCGTGTAGATCGGCCGCAGGGCCCTCTGAGCGACGGGACAACCAGTCGCCTCGAGGCAGCAGAGCGAAGTGGTCGGGCGGGGGTGTAAGGCTTGACCATAGCCTGGAGGTAAGAAGGAGCTGTTCCTTTCACTGCCCTATAGGCTAGCACCAGGGTCTTGAACTGGATGCGAGCCGCTACAGGGAGCCAGTGTAGAGAACGGAGAAGGGTAGTTGTATGGGAGAACTTGGGGCGGTTGAACACCAGACGAGCTGCAGCTTTCTGAACAAGCTCCAGAGGTCTGATGGCAGACGCCGGGGCACCAGCAAGGAGGGAGTTGCAGTAGTCCAGGCGGGAGATGACAAGAGCCTGGATGAGCACCTGCGCTGCCTTGTCAGTGAGGAAGGGGCGAATCCTCCTGATGTTGTAGAGGAGGAATCTGCAGGAGCGCGTCACTGATGCGATGTTTGCCGAGAACGACAGTCGGTCGTCCAGGGTCACACCCAGATTCCTCGCAGTCCGAGTTGACGTCACCACAGCATTATCAATGGTGATGGCCAGGTCTCGGTGCGGACAGCCCTTCCCCGGGAGGAACATCAGCTCCGTTTTGTCCAGGTTGAGCTTCAGGTGGTGCATCGACATCCACTCCGAGATGTCTGCCAGACACGCAGCAATGCGTGCCTCCACTTGTGTGTCAGAGGGGGGAAATGACAGGATCAGCTGGGTGTCATGTAACCAGTCAATGTAACCAGTTCAAGCTACCCCTATCCTAGGACATTTATTGTTAAGGACTTTTGTTGACTTCCTGTGCTTGATCCCTTGAGCAATAAGACTTGCCTCCTACCTGGATTGATTTCACCTGTGTCTGCTACCATAAAAAGGCCTTGAGGCAACATTGTGGGAGATTTTGGGTTGGGCAGGAATGCTGGGACGCTGTCACACCACCATGGGGTTTATGCTGACATTTTTAGAAGCACCTAGTTTTAATGTTTTATGGAGATAAGTTGGTCATTTCATGTCTGTGTGCCTCAGCAGGTGAGTTTGGTGGTGTACTGGAGCTGGTTACATTGTTTTAACTGTCTGTATTTACCTGTGTTCGGTGGAAGAGGGCTGGTTTTAGGGTTCTTATTGTGACTTTTATTGGATAGTGGTTTTAAGCAAGATTGTACATTCAGTTTTACTTATGTGTGTTGGGTTTAGTGTCTTTTAGGCTCTTTGTTGTGGTGGGTTTTAATCACGTGTTGTGTCGCTTTTAAAAACTGTAATGTATTTGTCTTGTGTTCACTACTCCATCTTAGTCTCTTTTAGAACCAGTGCCTGCCAGACCACTAATGGTGTAAGGTCTATGCATTTTAATAAACTAATGACATGATGCTTATTTGCTCCATCAAAGAACCTGTGCTTTTAGTATCTGATTTTATACTTATTTTTTTTTTTTTTTTTTTTTTTAAAAGTGGCGTAGTCTGTTTTTAATACACTTGAGTCCCCCACGTCACACCAACAAAGCTGAGATGTTGGTTATACGACCAGCTAGAAATCTGTTTGAGAATAGTACTCTAAACTGATGATCAACCTCGGCATAATACACCTTTGACTGATCCATTATTAATAATTAATAAAAAAAAATGTGGGAGTTGCATCAATGAAATCAGTCAGGCTCTATCAAAAAATGTTTACTTATTGTATAGAAAAGACATTTATGAAAATGTGTGTTGCAGTCTTCAATTTGAATTCACTATGTTTAGATTTAACCAAGTACAGTGAACGTTTATGAACCCTTTGTTCAATGATAGACATTTTTAGTTCTCGTGCAATCATTTAATCAAAATAAGCTGAAATAAAGGGTCTATATTTACCTATTATTTTTTTTTAAAGGAAATTGTGCATGTAGTCACATTTACAGAGTGAAGAGTCAACAGAGGAAAACGATAATGTCCTGTTGTGGATAAAAGTTAATTGTTGCATGAGGATTTGTGTCCTTCTCAGAAAGGGTTATGAGAGAGAAAGTTGAACAGTCAGTGATGTCAGAATAGAACAGAGGGCAAATGTATGTCATGTATCCCTAGGTGTCCATGCTGAAAAGTCTAAGATGTTTGGACCCAGACAACTGCAACGTTGTCAAATTTTATGACAGCTTAGTGTTGCAAGGTCAAACTGTTCAAGATCTTGGACATCAGCCTATGTGACTACCTGGGGTAGAGAGGGTTTATCCCTCTGCAACTGAATGACATAAGGTCCATCGTGCAACAGGTACAGACACCATCAGATAGAAAGTAAATTCAAAGCTTCATGAATGTTCCACTGTGGCTCATACTCTATATTCTATTACCGACTTTGTACTTTCAGATGGCCACAGCATTTTTTTATTTATTTATTTTTTTAAAAGTGGCGTAGTCTGTATTTAATACACTTGAGTCCCCCACGTCACACCAACAAAACTGAGATGTTGGTTATACGACCAGCTAGAAATCTGTTTGAGAATAGTACTCTAAACTGATGATCAACCTCGGCATAATACACCTTTTGACTGATCCATTATTACCACGATGGTGCTACAAGTAGCCCACCTTGCACAAATAGCCTTACAACATGACAGTATTATCATAACTACAATAATGAACACCCTAATGGCCAGCCACTCAACTATGGCCATAAACCCTTCCCTATCAGATCTGATACCCAATCAAAGGATATGATGAAAGGACAGGTGAGGGCAAAGTGTCATGGGCTACAGTTTTCCGAACTATCTGTGACATGGAGGCATTATAATCCGGAACAAAAACAGTCCGGTCCAACAAATGTGCAGACCCCTCGCTGCGCAGCCAGGAGATAATCTACTAGCTGAGCTAACTTTGTGAACATGTTTTCCCCACTTCTTTCAGGCTGATACCAGGAAAACAAAAGAGTACTGTTATTGTTAGCTAGCACATTTAGTCTACGTGCTTTTGTCTTGCTACTATATCTGAAGACTGTTTAATCCGTTCAGACGACATAACAGATGGATCTGCAACAACACTAGGAGTTGGTACAGTGAGATCATCAATGCATATCACAGTCAAATAGTTGTGGCCACAGCATAAAAGTCCAAACCAGAATATTTTGTCAAGGACAATAGAGTGATTACCCTGTAGTCAAGTTAGCTCTTACTCTAATCTCAAACCATTCAGACTTCTGCAGGAATGATTTATTGCATTCACTATCATACCATACTAACATACCATTAACTGTCCAGGTGAATTCTGACAAGTTACCATCATTATACCACTCTATTTTGCCCCTTCAGTCACATGGATGGTAAAATTAGTTCTTGTACCTGGGTTAAAACGCGCATGATCCTACACTGGAGTGTCCCATACACTATGAAGGATGTCAGAGTGGGTATCAGCATTTATCCACACACTGGTGTCTTCTGTCTTTGTAATTAGCTCTACAAAGATCATCACCCGTATAGATATGGATGCGTACTACACACTCAAGGTACGCCATCCTGGACTCAATCTTCCAGACACTGCAGCATGTTTAGCTGTTGCATCAGCCCTGTCATTACCTTTCGAAATCTCATCAGTTTCACGTATGTGCTTCACATTTGACTACAGCAATCGTGGAAGGCAGAAGAATAGCTGTAAGCAAATTGTTGACAAATAACAAGTTTTATTAGTGTCCCGTATGATGTGAGGTTTTAGACAATTGAAAACAACCAATTCACAATCACGTGGGTCACTGACCTCAACTGTAGGCAACAGGGTAGCAGGGTTCAATGGAGAGCAGCGTTTTATGGTGAGATTAGGAGTAGCCAATAATAATAACATATGTATTTTGCCTGGAGAAAGACTGCACTGCATTTGATGAACATGAACATCAAACATGGTGGCAGTCCTCTGGCAGCAGGATCCAGCTGTTTACTGTAGTATGCCACAGGCCTCTGGCATCCACCATGGGATTGTGTCAACACTCCTTGTGCAAAGCCCTGTCTCATGCACATAGACAGAAAAAGGCTTATAATAGTCAGGCAAACCCAATGCAGGAGCAGACGACAATGCCTGTTTCAGGAGCTGGAAAGATTCCTCAGCTTCAGGAGTCCATATCAGTGGCTCTGGTGAGTCAGGCATGTCCTGCAGGGGTCTGGAAAGGAGAGCAAAGTCTATTATCCATGATCTACAGTACCCTGCAGCCCCCAGGAAAGATTGAATGTGTTTCACAGTAGTGGGTTTTGGGATAGCCTGTATAGATGACACACGGCTGTTTGATCCTGACAAAACATGTCCAAGATAATTAATCACAGGCAGCCAACACTGTAGTTTGGCCTTTGATGCTTTATGTCCCCTCAAAGCCAGTCCTTGGAGTATAGCCACATTATCTTTCTGGCATGCCTCCATGGAGGGGGAGGCGATCAAAAAGGTCATCCACATACTAGATCAGCCTGGAGTGCTCTGCCATATATGGATGTGCTTTCTATGTAACCTTGAGGCAATCTTGTCCATGTGTACTGCCGACCCACATAGGTGAAAGCAAAAGTACTGAGAGTCAGGGTGAATGGGGATGGAGAAAAGGCAGAACACAAATCCACTACAGAATAGAGGGTGGTGTCTGGAGGAATAGAGGACAGAATTGTAGGAGGTTTAGGTATTACTGGAAACATCGGAATCACACAGTCATTCACAGCCTTCAGATGTTGGACAAAACACCATGTGTCTTTTCCTGGTTTCTTAATTGGCAAAACTGGGGTATTACATGGGCTAGAAGTCACAATCACACCTTGAGCCAGCAATGGCTCAATAACTGGTTTTATTCCTGTAACTGGTTTACTGCGGTGTTCTCGGAAGTGGTTTTTACTGCAGTTTACTGTTATCTGTACAGGCTGTACACTATGTATCTGGCCTACCTCAATAGCATGTGAAGCCCAGAGTGAGTCTGGCACGTCATCAAGCATCGATGGCTGCTCATAGTCTGGAGGAGGATGGAGATTGGTTTTCAAACACACACTGCAATACACTGGGAGGAATTTCAACTCTGTACCCTTTTCCTGCAATTTGAAAACTTTCCAATTATTAGACAGAGTGTACACAAATTCACCAGGTTTTCATTGCTCTTTACCCTCCACGGCAGCCATTGTGGTATGTGGAGGAGTATTCGTAGCATTCATTAATTGCTGCTGAGTTCACAAATCAATCTTAAATGCACACCCCTCTTGGCCTAAATACAGGGAACTTTCATCTCGTCTGCAGTTTTCAAATATGATGACACTTTCTCTGTATAGCTCTCATCAGAGGAAGTGAAATCCTCTAACACGCTGTGCAATGATGTGTAGTACCCCAACTTCTATTTTTATTAAGCCACTGCTCAATGTCTGGTAATGTGGGTGTCACATTTTATCTGGCCAGTTATCCTATTTGATAAAGGGCAGAACCACAGGCTTTCCACCAATACACGGTCTGTCTTTTGGTACATTCCCATGGATGTAGCGCCCCCTACAGCACAAAGCTGTTATAAGTGGAGAAGTGCATTAGTCAGTCCCACCATTATTATCTCATTATTATGCGATATTTTCCGTGTTATCTTGTGGTAAAACAGCAGGAATGAAAATTTCAAGAAAAAACATTGCAAACCGCCCACTCTTTTTTTTTTTTTTAAATAAGTAGAGCAATCGTCACACATTAATACCTCCTGCGGCCTCTGGCTGAAAGCTTGTTTTACTAAACATGATCTCTGTCTGGTGCCTTTCTTTTTCTTTCATTCCTTTTTAATCCTAGTTTTCTTTACATAATTTTTTGTCTATTTTTTCCCTTTTAGGCTGCAATGCAGCATATATACACCGGCGGCCGGCCTGTTAGCAACAAATCAACTTCAACAATTTACAAAATGGTTAGGCTACACCGCGGCGCGGCCCGTCTAACCGGCCCACAGACCCACCGGCCCACCGAGATTCGTCCCGGTTGTCCCGATTGGGCACTCCGGCATTATCCTAGTGTGTAACCACATCAAAGGCTCAGGATAACAAGAAAGAAAATGGTGCAAATTGCATATTTAAATAAAAAACACAACCTCCCGAACATGTAGGAGTGTTAATGTGGAAGCATTGTGCCAATTTGAACATTTTATGAGGGATATTGCGGCAATTAGTTGAACTTGCGTGAATTCTTGCGATGGCAATATCCTGGAGGGAATGATTAGCTGTAGTTTCGCCTTTCAACATTTCCTTTTAAGAGCTCTTATTTTACATTAGTTGAATGGTCCATAATCATAAAGGAAATTCCTTCGAGCCGGATTTGAACCAGCGACCTAAGGATTACAGCTGCGCAACCTCTATACAGTCCTCCGCTCTACCAACTGAGCTGAGGTACCCATTATATAAACAATGACTATGTATGTACTGTTCTATTCATATTAGTCTGTAGTATAACACCCTGTCTTGCTTTGGTGTTTTGCATTTGTTGTAGTCTATTTTTAACGCGTCTATCCGACATTTCCCGCTTGTCCACATAGCCTATACCCGATTGTGGACCATTCTGCAGGCCTGCATAATAACGTCCCCTCTCTTTCTCTCGCGTTCTCTCCTCCTCTCTCTCTCCTCCTTCAGAGCGATGTTGCCGACTCTGTTTTACGGCGCCCAGGCTGGCCTATACATCACCGCGTCCATCTCCAATCCTGTGCTGTTCCGTCTTGACTTCTCTGACCCACTACGGCGATCAAATCGTCTGCATCTGTGACCACCGTCTGTCCGTGTGTTGACTTGATTCGACTTTTAAATACGGATTATAATTCTCGTTATTCTAACAAGGCACTGTTGGCATGTTTTGCGTTTTTGGGATTTAGCTAATTGCATTTCTTCAAACTTTTTAAAAGTTGAAAAAAAAAAATCTGACAGGCTCAGATTGTTATTCATGTGTCTGACAACATTACGGAAAGGATCTCTACAGAGATAGACCTTTTTTAACCAGAAACAGAAGTCTGGCTCAAGAAGTCTCGCTCTGAAATCTGAAAGAGTTGTTGCATGAAGAGGTTAAACAAAGGTCTTGTTGCAGCCATTATATATGTTTGGTTATTGATTATTTATTGTTTATTTGTTGTAATTGTCTTTTGAACACTTGGTGGTGTATGGGTGCAGAAAGGCATATAGGTGAGCTCACAGGTGAAGGTGAGAGTGATTGCAGGTGATTGAGACCGGGATGAGCACACAGCTTTTGACCGTGTAGCCATGCACACGCCTTTGTTCTGTTGTATTGCTTTATTATTAGAATAAACAGTCTTAAACGCTACAGAAGTCCTCTGTATTGAGTTCACGCGTCCAAACTTAGTTTTCCCAGTCTAGCAATCCCTCAGTGACTTTGAGTAGCAAATAGTCACTACATTAAGTCAAAAACTCGCTCTGAAGAATCGCGTGGGATTGTCAGTGGAGTGATAGTTTTAACAAAGAAGTATGTGCGCTACTCTGCTGCGGCCGCTGCAAGTGGATCGAGCTGGATCTGATGCGTCGCCGCTTGAATGGAACCGAGCTGCACCGGGCGATCAGCGGACAACTGGAGTTTGAAATGGTTTCTTCTTAACAATCTGTGAGTAAAACAAAAGGACAAACAGGTCAGTGGGACATCAATACATCATGAGCGTGAATGGTCGCGCGACCGTCAAGTTGTGAGTACTGCTGTTTTCTACAAAGTTACTGGCACAATGGATGATGAACTGCAAAGTGAAAAAGCGCTTTCTAAGCCTAATCCGATGGACAACGATGTCGACGGCAATAAAGGGCAGAGTGGGATAATCAAAGTGCATTTGAACGCTGACTTATTCGCAAATAATTTGGAAACACATCCGGGGACAGGAGCAAAAACAAAACGTCCAAGGCAACTTACAGCAAAAGCGCTGATAGATAAAATAGACAATTTGCAAAGATCAAGAAAAGCCAAATTAAACAAAGCAAGCAAACTAAAGGCAATTATTGCTGAACTAATGACTGACAGAGAATGTGAAAAAGAAGAACTTTGACAAGTTCAAGCTGATGTGTAATGAAGCACAAAAAATGCAGGACACTTTGTTGGGTTTGTTGCCAGCTGAAGAAGCTGAAAAACATCAAATATGGTATAAAGCCAAGATGCTCAGTGTCAATGAATTCATGGATGAGGTTAACAAGTGGTTGACAAATTGTGATATTGCTGTTGGTGATGATGAAAATGAGTGTGAGTTGCAGCCTCATGACAGTATATCAAATGTTGGAACTAAAACTACGTCGTGCAAATCATCAAGTCATGGAAGCAACCACAGCTCAAAGAGTGGCTGTTCGTCTGCTATCTCATCCAAACGCATTCAAGCTGAAGCAGAGAAAGCTGCACTTGAGGCCCGTGCTGCTGCTTTGCAGAAAAAACATGATTTGGAGGAGCAAGCTGAACAGCTACGGAGGAAGAAGGAACAGCTTGAACTTGATACTGAAATTGCAGCTTCCACTGCTAAATTAGCAGTGTTAATGAGCAACCATGGACAAAGTACAGTAACAAGTGGGATGGAATCATACATAAGGAAAGGTGCAAGACCTAAGAAAAAAAATGTGACCACCGTCTGTCCGTGTGTTGACTTGATTCGACTCTTAAATACGGATTATAATTCTCGTTATTCTAACAAGGCACTGTTGGCATGTTTTGCGTTTTTGGGATTTAGCTAATTGCATTTCTTCAAACTTTTTAAAAGTTGAAAAAAAAAAATCTGACAGGCTCAGATTGTTATTCATGTGTCTGACAACATTACGGAAAGGATCTCTACAGAGATAGACCTTTTTTAACCAGAAACAGAAGTCTGGCTCAAGAAGTCTCGCTCTGAAATCTGAAAGAGTTGTTGCATGAAGAGGTTAAACAAAGGTCTTGTTGCAGCCATTATATATGTTTGGTTATTGATTATTTATTGTTTATTTGTTGTAATTGTCTTTTGAACACTTGGTGGTGTATGGGTGCAGAAAGGCATATAGGTGAGCTCACAGGTGAAGGTGAGAGTGATTGCAGGTGATTGAGACCGGGATGAGCACACAGTTTTTGACCGTGTAGCCATGCACACGCCTTTGTTCTGTTGTATTGCTTTATTATTAGAATAAACAGTCTTAAACGCTACAGAAGTCCTCTGTATTGAGTTCACGCGTCCAAACTTAGTTTTCCCAGTCTAGCAATCCCTCAGTGACTTTGAGTAGCAAATAGTCACTACATTAAGTCAAAAACTCGCTCTGAAGAATCGCATGGGATTGTCAGTGGAGTGACAGATTTAACAAAGAAGTATGTGCGCTACTCTGCTGCGGCCGCTGCAAGTGGATCGAGCTGGATCTGATGCGTCGCCGCTTGAATGGAACCGAGCTGCACCGGGCGATCAGCGGACAACTGGAGTTTGAAATGGTTTCTTCTTAACAATCTGTGAGTAAAACAAAAGGACAAACAGGTCAGTGGGACATCAATACATCATGAGCGTGAATGGTCGCGCGACCGTCAAGTTGTGAGTACTGCTGTTTTCTACAAAGTTACTGGCACAATGGATGATGAACTGCAAAGTGAAAAAGCGCTTTCTAAGCCTAATCCGATGGACAACGATGTCGACGGCAATAAAGGGCAGAGTGGGATAATCAAAGTGCATTTGAACGCTGACTTATTCGCAAATAATTTGGAAACACATCCGGGGACAGGAGCAAAAACAAAACGTCCAAGGCAATTTACAGTAAAAGCGCTGATAGATAAAATAGACAATTTGCAAAGATCAAGAAAAGCCAAATTAAACAAAGCAAGCAAACTAAAGGCAATTATTGCTGAACTAATGACTGACAGAGAATGTGAAAAAGAAGAACTTTGACAAGTTCAAGCTGATGTGTAATGAAGCACAAAAAATGCAGGACACTTTGTTGGGTTTGTTGCCAGCTGAAGAAGCTGAAAAACATCAAATATGGTATAAAGCCAAGATGCTCAGTGTCAATGAATTCATGGATGAGGTTAACAAGTGGTTGACAAATTGTGTATATGAAATGATTGTGAGTGCACCTCATG